>CM075869.1:29219979-29512197 GCA_038021265.1 Cyprinella venusta | reverse complement strand
TCCGTGTCTATTAGACACTATGTTTAGCTTATCTAATGTCACATGTTCTGCAATGCGGTTTCTGGAGACACTTCTGTTATGCAGAAATGACAATAAACTGCTTTGCTTTGACTTTGCTTTGTTTTTGAACACGCTTACACACAATACAATTTAATTTAGTTAATCTGTTTATTAAGAAACAGCATGTCTTATATAGCCATGCATGAGCGTTGTACTTTAAATGAAGGAAAAAAATCTCATTTCAATTGCTGTCTCATTTTAGACTTCTGTGTCTCATTTAAATACATTAACCCTGACGTTCTCTTTTTCCCTGCCTCAGGCTGTGCGTTTGGAGTCGTCAAGCCCAGTCAGATTGAGATATTTGCTTATAGTTGGCACACTTGACAAAAAACAGGAGAGCCTACTACTTGGCATGGACTTTCCAGGCTCAAACAGGTAGGTTTATAGACCATCTTATCAAGTCATCATAAGAAGCTTTTATTTCATTAGAGATAAATCCATAAATATTCAGTTGTAAGTGTGACGTGTTTGATAATTGGGATATCTCAGATATACAGCCTAAATATTGTTGTATTTTTGATCACCTCAGTTCACAAACACAAATGATTCAAGTAGGCTGTTCTATGTTTTTGGAATGGGAATGTGCAGATTTTTTTTAAAAAATGTTTAGCTGCCTTTTTAATGGGATAGTTCACCCCAAAAAATGTAAATGCTGTCATCATTTACTCACCCTCATGACATTCCAAACCTGTATTGACAAATCTAAGTTAAATGTATGGACAAAATGTATGGTCTCACAAAAGAAAGAAAGTACTATTGTTTTACATCAGCATCAGGATGAGTAAGTAATGACAGTTTTCGTTTTGAAAATGACAGTTTTCAGGCTGAATATCTCGTTAAATATGAACTTTTTAGTAGATGTTTTAAAAAAAAAACATTATGTTTCAGCAAGGCTGTTAAGATATGTCTCTCACTCATTATTTTTTTTACTCTTCCTTAGTGATGAGTGCACTGTTGGTCTTGTCTTGCCAATATGGAGTGACACACAGGTTTACCTAGATGGAGATGGGTAAGTGCAAACACATGATAATAAAGGTATAACATGATATTTACTGTATTGGATCTTAAAAGTTTAATTATAGTTACCATAAAAGAGTAATCTGGAAATCATTATCTTATCATCAATCTCCAGTTTCAAGTTTCATGCAGTTTGAAAGGTTAAGTGAGTTCAAGAACAAAGGTTTTGTTTCTTTTGAAAATTAGGAAACAGTCAACATTTCAGACATTGAAGCATGGCTGTAAAAGGGATATAAAATCATAAAATGTAAACATTTTCAATCAAAAGTTCAGTCTGGCTGATAAAAAATACCCACTTTATTTTTTCTGTACAGTTCAGCAAAACTTTATACACAGTTAAAGCCTGAGCCCCAGGGTTCTGCTTTTCTGACCATTTGCTTCACTCGTTCTGTTACAGAGGTTTCAGTGTGACATCTGCAGAAGTGACACGAATCTTTAAGCCTGTGTCCATTCAGACGATGTGGTAAGTTTTAAAGCAGGAAATGCTGAGGAAACTACCAATTTCCTCAACTAACAACAATATGCAATGCAGACTTCACACACTTAATTCTTTGTTTTTAATTATAATGCTCTTTTATATTCTATTGCTTTAACTTTTTCTCTTCTGGCTGTTAGTCAGTCAACATGCACCCTGCTAGACGTCTGTATAAAGGCTCCAAATTTGCTCATTGAACGTTTAAAGTGTGTTTGTGGTTTGTCGATTGCTTGTTCACAACTCTCTGTCCTGTGATACTCTCACTTCGCACAAGGTCAGTGTTACAGGCACTGCATGGCTGCTGTGAACGGGCCGTGCGTGGA
This sequence comes from Cyprinella venusta, assembly GCA_038021265.1. Lineage (NCBI taxonomy): Eukaryota > Metazoa > Chordata > Actinopteri > Cypriniformes > Leuciscidae > Cyprinella > Cyprinella venusta. The sequence continues at coordinate 29,510,322 of CM075869.1, read as the reverse complement.
GCTGTCATACCTGGCTGTGGGCTGGAGTGGGCACAACATTACAGAGAACATGTGGAATCTGACCAGCACTGCCTTAATGAATGGGGGGCTATGACTGGCCTCGAGTCAGTCAGGAGGTACACCGTAGGAAATTCAGCGTCCAATCGGGAGTCAGTGGAGAGGGAGATCAAAGCCCAACTACGAGATATCATGAGAACTGAGGACTTGGAAAACATTACCTCAAAGCAGGTAAAATGAAAGAGTGAATTTTTATGATCCAATCAGTTCCACCCTGTATTTCAATTGTTATGTCATATAACTAGTGCTGTCAACGTTAACGCATGTGATTTCATTTTTTTGTCCAGTTTAACGCATTAAAATATTTAACGCAAATTACGCAATGAACGCATCGCCTGTATTTTCTGCCATCGTTTGGCTAGGGTTACATTATATGATCACGATATTATTCATGCAGATGCTTTTAAACCATTCAAGCGATAAGACAAAAGAGAATCAAGTTTTCTTTCGTGCTTGAACGAACAATACAACACGCATTTATGCCAGAATGTCAGCTTTGTTGAGTATACTCATAAGTCTTTAATGGGTTAAAAAAAAGTCTTAAATGAATGTGAAGAGTTGTGAGGGAATGAGACGCGTGTGAGATTCTCATCATCTCGGCTGGTCTTATGCCTGGTTCAGATTACACAATTTTTTTTGTCTGTTACAATAGTCACTGTGTCAGATTATGCGATTTTGACTCTTAAAATCTTGTCGTGTCATGGACAAGACACATGTCATACTACACGTTGCTTCCTGACCAGTCATCGCATGCCGTCTTTAATCGCGCGTGTGATGTCATCGAGAAGGCGAAACTAGTAGCGAGTGACTTCTGGAAACAAACATAAACAAACAATGGATGAAGCGGTGAGTGTTGTATTGGCTGTCCTGTGTTCAGAAAAAAGTAAAAAAAGATATAAAACCTGACAATGGACATGTTCCTGGATTGCTTGAAGAGCAAGACAGTATGGGCTGTCAATTTTAACGTTAGCACCATCTTCTCTTCGTTTCGCCATTTTTGAAAGTTGTGTACGGAAAAGCTTCTGTGCTCCTATTGGTCAACCTCATACATGTGACTGAACCGTCGTGGACGACCATTAAAAAAATTAAACATGCTAGTCTTTTTGTTGTGATGTCGTGAAGCATCGCAGACGCGATGTAGGTTGTCGCCCATTATGACACACTATACGAGATGATACGCCCGAATCCCCACGACACCCTACGTCAAACAGATTGTGCCAAAATCAGGCTAAAATTGTATAATCTGAACCAGGCATTAAAGTGACAGCAGCCACTAATACTAATACTGTCTGTCAGTAAAGTTAATCAAAAAACAGAGTGAACAGAAAAAAATGACTACCTGCTCTCGACTAAAGAACTTTTGTAGCTTTAATAAGGATGAATCTACATATATTTAATTTATAATTTATGCAGTGCAGACTGTCAGTGATAAGGGCCTTCATTCATAAAAAAGATGCCATTTAAACAAGTATTTAAAATATACTGTCTATGTTGTTTCTACATTAATTTGGAAATTAACTGTGAAATGATTACATTCTAAAATATATTAAAAATGTGTGATTAAACTAGTTATGTTTTAATCGATTGACAGCACTACATATAATACAAGTCAAATGGGTTGTAAATGCAATTTTATGTTTACTTGAAGATCATATGTATGAAAATGACATTTGTTATGATTGGTCAACCTATTGCTTAACTTCTTTGCATATGTATGCAACAATGTTTACTTAACGGAGTTGTGGGTTTGCTGTCCATCCTGTTCACCACAGCTGCTTTGCAAAGCCTGGATTTCATTGTGACTTTGTGAGCCATATTACATTGAAATGTGCCACACAATATGTAAGCACTGTACTGAAATGATAGAGACCTTGGTAAAATAGTGATGTCACCAACATGAAAATTTCTGAACAGAGCTTTTTTTTTTTTTGCTTGGACTTTGTTTAATATGGCTTCTTTAAGGTTTTTTACATTTTTTCAAAAGAAGTCTCTTTTGCTCATCATGGCTGCATTTTCTTTTTTTTGTACCGTAAGTGGTCTAAAAACAGTAAAATTGTGCAATATATATACTATACGTATATATTACTCACCAATTACTCCAGTTTTCAGTCACATGATTCTTCAGAAATCATCATCCTCTTCTTTTTTTTTTTGTGCTAAAGGAACATTTATTATTATCAATGCTAGAAGCAGTTATGCTTTCTCAATTATCAATCATTTTTATTTTTCAGGATTCTTTGAATACATAGACAGTTTAAGTGTCAATGCTGAATAAAAGATGTAATTTCAAATAAGCAAAAAGAATCTCACCAACCACAAACATTTGAATGGTAGTTAATGCCTGAAGGCACACATTTAAATATTCTCTTATTCTAGAACTTACTCAAGGTTAATGTGCCTGGGCTTGCTGTCTTATCCAGAGAATCTTTGTGGAATGAACACAACTTTCAGGCATCTTTTAGTGAGCAGCTTGATTTGATGTTTGAAAGCATTGTATGTCATGTGACTTGCCTTTTAATATAATGTAGTATAACCGAAACTCATGACTTTGGGGTTGCCAGCGCCCAATGCTTGCCAGTGAGCTATAGCCACTTTTTCTGTGTTTGTAGGTGCGAACAGCCCTGGAGACCAGAATAGGCATAGACATGAAGGACTACAAGGAGTATATCGACAACGAGATGATGGTCACGATGGCGCAGATGGACAAACCTTCCAGAATATTGGACTACCTTTACCTGGTGAGTATTGACATTTGTCTTCTGTCTAATCCAATATATTGTTGTTTCAAACATACACCGTCATTTATTTGTCTTTTCCACTCCAAAAGGGTTCAGAATGGAATGCTGCCAACTATGAAGAACTACATAAGAACAAGTATACAGATTAAATTTAAATATGATTACAATTTCTTTTAAATAATTTAGTCATTAAAATGAATATTTGAATCAAATAATGATTGAATTATTATATTTGTACTAATTGAAAATAATTTAGTTATTCTTGTTAAATTCAAGATTTTCTGCAGCAGATGAATAAAAAGACCGTTTTTCTTTTTGGTAGTGTGGGCTACATCCTGAATGTTACCATGGAGATTGACAACTTTTTCCCAGAATGCTTCACCTATATGAATATTAGAGTTTACGATGTGGAGGCGACCGACCTACTCTCACACTGGAATAACACATACACGTTCATCAGTGAAGCAAGGTCAGCACACCTCTTTCTTATTTTTGTTTATGGTTTGCATGCATTTTGTTTTTTTTCTGTGTTCAGACCTCCTACACTGATCCTTCTCTTAAAATGCATTAGTTTATATTTATACACACGTGCATGATGATATACTAACCCCCTATGAAAATTATTAGAGTATGTCTTTGTGTGATATCTCTCTCATGCTAATGTTTTATGTCATTGTCTTTACCGATGATACAGGAAGAGTGGACAGGCCGTACTGGTGCATTGTAAGATGGGCGTCTCTCGCTCTGCCTCCACAGTAATTGCTTTCCTGATGAAGCAGCAGGGCTGGACTTTAGACCAAGCCCTCATCCACGTGAGAGAAAGACGGCCTATAGTGCAGCCCAATGAAGGTTTCCTAAAACAGCTGCATACGTATAGTGGCATCCTCAGTGCCAGGTGACTTACTCTTTCATTGTGGTGCTGTACTGAGATTGGTGCATTCATGCAAACAAGCTTTCAAACAGAAATACAGACACTTTCCCACTTGTGTAGTTTCTCAATGGATGTTCAGGTACAGACAAGTCAAGTCTGGTTTTTTGTTGTTCAACCGTGTGTAAATGAGGGAACTGAATAGTGCAGATATGCACTCATCTCAAACAGCAAGTTTGAGGTCTTGAAAGAAATCTCTCACTCACCAAGGCTGCATTTATTTGATCAAAAATACAGTAAAAACAGTAATATTGTGAAATAATATTACAATTTAAAATAAGTTTTGTATTTAAAAATATCATTTATGCCTGCAACTACAAAGCTGGATTTTCAGCCTCTAATACTTCACTCTTCAGTGTCACATAATCCTTCAGAATTCTTGTTATCATCAATATTGAAAACGGTTATGCGGCTTAATCATTTTTTGGAACCAGTAATGGATGAAAAGATAGTACAAAAAACAGCTTTTTATTTGAAATAGGAATCTTTTGTAACATGTCTTTAGTGTCCATTTTCATTTATTCAGTTCCTGCAAATTTATTTCTTTAAATATATATATATTAATATTAATATATATATATATATATATATATATATATATATATATTTATTACATGACTCTGTATACTGGATCCTTTTTGATCAACTGCAGAATAAACACATGACTATATATTTACTCTATAGATTTCCTATAAGTGTATAATATACCCATTCATAGACACACATTGGTAGAGGCTTTTTTGCAGCATGCTATGTGACATTTTTGTGCAGTGTATTTAATACACATGTGACCTTCCATCTCCAATGTGTAGAATGAAATCTCAGTAATGTCAACTTCAGTATTTTTTTTTAATAGCATTATTGTATTTAATTCCAAACATTGCAATGTGCCATACAGTAAACAGCGCCACAGTGCCCTCTGGAGGAGGAAGTCCAAGCCAGATGTCCGTCAGCCGTCTGTCCACAACGAAACAGCCACAGGGAGTGAACATGAACAGAAAGAGGAAGAATCAGAGAGCCCAGAAGAAGAGGAAGGCAGTGAAGAGGAAACGGATGTAAGTGTCTTACAGTGACTTTTGATGCTTTTCTTTATCTCTTTAGTTTATAAATGGGTTTAATCAGAGGGATGTTTATTTCTATGGCTGTGCCATTCTCAGGTCTTTGAGCAGTTTGATGAGAGTATTCCTGATACGCATGGGGCAGAGACAGCCACATCCAACCCACTTATTACCATTCAAGAAAGTGATAAGGTTGGACCAGACAGAGGCAGAATTTTAAAGGCTTTTAAATGTCTATATGAATTTATATACTATTATAAATAATGGTTTTTAAATGTCTGCTAAACTTTATTTCCTAGATGTCATCCAGCCCCAGCAGAAGTGGCAGGATGGATTTGTTTTCTCTTATGCAGTCTATCCAACTTGACGATGATGACCGAGACAGGATTGAGAAAGAGGTGAGAGGAAAAAAGTCTGGAAAGCAACATTTTATTCATATCGATATGTAAAAAAAACCAAGTCAAATCACATGCAAGCAATCATTAACTGAAGAATTCCTGTTTGTCAGAGATATTCTCCTGCGCAACGAAGGCGGAGTCACGGGAGAAGGGGCTTGACTCATCAGAAAAAACATGTTGATGTTTCCCCTGGACCAAGCTGCAAACAGTCACAGACCACAAACCAGGATGAAGCCGGTCTCTGAAGCGCTTAAAGAAGGGCTCGTGTTAAGAAATATGGAGAGGCAGGAATAAAAAAGTGATAAGGTGAGGAAAGGGATCACAAATTAGTGATGCTAATATAAAGGACACTCTTGCACACTAGATCTAGCCTTCTGATTGTATCATTCCAAGTTCTTTGAAGACACAGAGGGAATCTGTTCATATAATTGCTGGATAGATAACTTCGCTTGGAGGCAACACACAAAAGCACATGGTTACATATCAATAGATATCTTCCTTATTTTCTCGTATCATTTGCCCATCATTTCAGCTGGATTGTTAAAAAAAAATATCTACAACAGCTGGTTTCTGTCAGCCACCCATTGTCAAGTGAGTATTGAAAAAGGAACCGTTTTTCTCAGAGCATTATCATTCTAATTGTCACCTTGTGCCTTTTGATATTTCTGTATCCTTTGCAACTTCATACTGAGCCATAAAATTCAGTTTACTTAACAGATTTTAATATGATATTATAGAAGAAGTGGACTTTTTTTGCTGTATTTCTCATTTTACAGAAATACGAACAATCCTCTTATAGCATTATTTCATGTTGTTCTTAAGAAGAGTGTGATCTCACTCATTTTAGGAGTCCTATGCAATATTCCACTTTATAGCTGTTTCCTCTCAATGAATGTGAAGCTTTAGATTGGCTCTGTGAAGATCAGTAATTGAAAAAGTTGTTAAAGCAATCAAGGATTAAACGTTTTAGTATTCCGTGTAAACTACCATTCTAAAGTTTTGGGTCAGTAAGATTTTTTTCATAAAAAAAAAAAAAGAAAAATAAGTTTTTTTTTTTTTTTTTTAAATTTAGCAAGGACACTTTAAATAATTTGAAAGTGACACTAAAGACATAATGTTATAATATATAAATACATAATTATATATATATATATAATGTTTCTTATGCAGTAAATCAGCATATTAGAATGATTTCTGAAGGATCATGTGACACTGAAGTATTGAGTCTGAAAAATCATCATTTTAAAACGTATAGAAAAATATTATTTTAAACATTACTTTAGATCTTAAAAGAATTGCTCAATATCACTGTTTTTATTGTATTTTTTTAAATCAAATAATTTCAGGTGTTGAGACTTCATTCAGAAAAAAAAATCATACTGACCCCAAGCTTTTGAGTTAATAGACAGGTATTGTTAAATCTTTAAGGTGTCAGGCATATTTTTGAAATTTGGAGCTATTTTCCACATCTTTTTCAATTAAACAGATGTTGTCTAATATTTGTTTTTGTTTTTAACCTGTATAGTATGCAGGAAACAAAACCTGAGAAGAGTATTTTCCTTAATTTGTATGTGCCATGATCTGTTTAATTCATTCTGCATGATGGTTCAGTGCCTTTAGTTTATAGAGGTGGACCAAAATAACTACTTTTGTTGGTTTTAATATTCATGCAGTTAAAACGAACACAACTAACTCCTACATAATACATGTCTTTAGCTAATGGGGTGGTTGATTTGTGTCTTTGCATGATGTCTCATGACTGTATGCATGCTGTTTGTTCTGTGTGCAAGCCTGTCTTTGTGAAGCACGAGTCCTGTAAGTATAAAGTATATATACAATCTGCTGTAAAACATTTGTTGAAATGTGTATAGTCATTGCACAAAGTGCCAATGTTGTGAAACCAAAGTTATGTTGTGGAATGTTCTTAGTATTGAGACACCACTGGTTTTGCAGTTATTTTCCACAAGAATGTCTTAAATTGTGTGTTAGTGATACTAATATCCCACAGCCTTCAAAGTGCTGATTTTCCTCACCTTATGTATAATGTGCCATGCCTTATCAATATCAAAAACAGTGATACATTTTATTCTAATGCAATGTCAAAGTTGCTGTTGCTTTTTTTTTCTATTTATGACCTTAACTTTATCTTTTTGATTTGATATACAAGGTTGTCTGTGCTTTAAAAATTAAATTGAATTCATAATGGGAGCTTGAGAAATATCTAATTGACTATGTTTTTGTTTATGCATCAATTTGTGTTTCAGGTTTTAAGATATTTCTATTCTTCATATTGGTGCTTTAAAAATATAATCTATGTTTTACAGATATTAGTGGAAATGTCTTTACTATGATTCAATTAATTGATCATAATTGTGTGAATTTGTCGGTTCAAGCGCAAGCTCAATTTAATAGGCTATAGTTGCGCGCTCTCTTGGAGGTATAGCTTTCTGGGCATGCGCTTCAGATATTTGCGCACAGAACACGTTATTGCTGTAACGCCTTCCTGTAATAACGTTGGAACAACTCACGTAATAGTTCATGTTTTTAGATTTAATCCAAAAGACACGTGCACTGAGTGAAAGATCAGCCATCAAGATAATGTATCCAGGCAGTGTCACGTGGTCCTTCAGAAATCAGTCTAATATGCTGATTTGCTGCTTAAGAAATATTTTCTTATTGGCAGTTGAAAACAGTTGCCTATTATGCGGCTTAATATTTTTGTGGAAATCGTGCAATGTTTTGCCCGGAATTTTATGATGAGTTGAAAGTGTAAATAACATTTATTTTAAATACATTATTGTTCCATTATAAATGTCTTTCCTATCATTTTAGATCAGTTTAATACATTCTTGTCAAATTAAAGTAATGATTTATTTATTTATATAAAAAGAAAATGTTACTGACCCCACATTGTTATGGTAGTTTACAAATGACACTACTAAACAGTATGTCATTCTTTTTCTTGGCCAAAATACATTTGAAAGATTAATAAATTAATTTTTCCCCATTTCACATTTGAATCAAACTAAAAATCAATTACTCGACAATCCAAATATTCTAATTGCTGCATGAAACTAATTGACTCAATGAACACACAGTTTGAAAGTTGAGGATATTTATATTTACAGATGAAGACACATCTATTCAGGATAGTAATAATAATAATAAAAAAATTAAATGAATTTTCGCCTTGGTTCATTAAGTGTGACACCACCCTCTTTCATGGCCATCCAGAACGTTTGATTCTGAAGTGGGAGAAAAGGCATAAATTAGTCTATCTGGCTATCAATGTATAATACTTGAAGACTCAAAGCAGAAAGGCCTTCGATGACTCACCGCTTCCGAGCGAAACTTCCACGGTATCTCTCGATAAACAACACGTGTGATGCCTGCTTCACGACACCGCTGAGCAAGCACATCACCTACGGCACGGCAAGCCGCTACAGACCGCGTGGAGCCCAGCTCGCGCTTCAATGCCCACTCCTTCGTGGAGCAAGACAGCACAGGCACTATTGAGTCACTAGAGAACACCTCAGCTGTGATGTGATGCTGCGTGCGCCTCAACACCAACCTGAGGAAGGAAAGGTATACGTTTAAAAATGTACAGTGTACATCTCTGTTTTTAGCTGGGAAGATGCTATTAGAATGCTGTTAGTGGGGATGTGCGCAGCATGTTTTACTATTTACATCTATTCCTTTTAACCATTTTAAACAATTGGTATGCTTACAAACCTGTGATAATACTGTCTAGACGGCCACACTGTACCCCAGCCTCGATCCTTTACTGCAAGGGCCATCTGTTCCAGGTTTCTTGGGTTTCGGTTAACAAATGTTTTATTGATTGCTTCATTCTCACTGACCACTGGTTCTGGATCAGGTGCCGCCTTACTGAATTTCCGAGCTAGTGGAAAGAGACACATCATGAACATAATTTTTAAATATTAAATCTACAGCCATTCTTCTAATTTTAAGTCAATCAGTTATGGGGTTTATCGTATCGAATTTCTAGCTGTTTCATTTTGTTGTTATTTTATTTGCTTTTGATCCCAAACACAAACGACAACTTACTATTTTTAGAGAGCAGACTCATTGCGTATCTCCAAATCCACTGTGATTTTTGTCGCCAGTATAATTTAACCCACACATCGAGCAAAGAGCAAACAATGAATTATTTGAAATGTCTAGTTATTTACAGTTACTTACATAGCTGACAATGAATCCACGCCGCTGCAGCCGCAGATCTCTGACTTTGACCTAAAAGCCTGCGAACACTACGGCAGACATCATTGAACAAAGCCATTTGACAACTGCAAAAAAAATAAATAAATACCTTCAATTCTGGCTACAAATTATAGTTGTTTCTTTACAAACGGAGATACCATAACCCTTAGTTTTATTACAATAATTTGACCACTTTCTAGAGCGCAGCCATTTTGATGTCACACGAAAAATGTTCCGTGTTTCCGGGAGAAAACATTTTGGCCCCATGGGTTCCGCTTAGAAATCCTTTCATGAATGTAAATAGCAATAACAAACGCTTTTTATATGCATAAGAAGTAAAGTTAACGTATTACAATGAAACGTTCTTTATATCCTAAACCACAATTTATTAAAAATGGTAGGTTATTCTGATGTTTTCATGCTGTCCACAAGATGGCACTAGTACACTTTATCCTGGAAAGAAAATAAACCTTCATTCGACTTCTACCGTGCCATCATGTTTTTTTTTTTTTTTTTTTTTTTTTTTTTTTTTTTTTTTTGCTTTGCTTTGCTTTGAATTATTGTAATGTCGTGTATTCCTGTCTTGGATAAAGTAGGCGTACATGCACACGTCTTATTTAATAAATGACAAATCATATATTTATTAATTAATTTGGATTACTCATAATTTCTGATGAATCGTGTGCATCAACATACCCTTACACATGTTGGTAAAGATTATTTAAAGAATATAGGCATATCCTATAGGTCAAAACTATTTTTTTCTCTCCCGATCCAGAGCTTCTTGTAGCACTCCTATTTTCAGGCAGTGGTGGGCTCACCTCCGGACATTAAGATATTTTCTGCATGGCTTGCCATTTTAATGGCATCCCAATTTGTTTGTGCTGCACTTTTAGCATGCTGTAAAGAGGCTGTGCCCCAAGATAAAATAAATGGTTCTCTAGCCAATTGAACAAGAATGTTCCTGTAACCCAAACTCTTGTTCAAAGCAATGATCACTTCTTTGTTCATATTCTCCTACAGAATACTGTTCTTTACACTCGACTTTTGCATCCCCCTAAAAAAAATAAATAAATAAAAATAATTAAAATGCATTCCCTTTTCATACACCAATAGAGATTGCTAATGGAATGGATGTGATGTGTGTATCCATATCCAGAAGGCTACTCTGGATTCTGATAGAGGGCCACGATACATGGACCTGGGTGCAAAAATTGAGGCTCTAGACCCTTCCAGAGCTGAGATATTGAAACTCAAAATTTTGACCAGAAAAAAAAAATGACAGTGTTACCCCTTATGTTTTTTTTCGGGGGGTGAAAAATTAAGTTTCTCCAATCTTCTCAAAACTCTGGATTCTGATAGAGGGCCACGATACATGGACCTGGGTGCAAAAATTGAGGCTCTAGACCCTTTCAGAGTTGAGATATTGAAACTCAAAATTTTGTCCAGAAAAAAAATGACAGTGTTACCCCTTATGTTTTTTTCGGGGGGGTGAAAAATTAAGTTGATGGATGGATGGATGGATGGATGGATGGATGGATGGATGGATGGATGGATGGATGGATGGATGGATGGATGGATGGATGGATGGATGGATGGATGGATAGATAGATAGATAGATAGATAGATAGATAGATAGATAGATAGATAGATAGATAGATAGATAGATAGATAGATAGATAGATAGATAGATAGATAGATAGATAGATAGATAGATAGATAGATGTCATTCATGATGTATGATTGACATAATGACTATTTTGGTGAACCAAGGTCTAATTGTTTTCTTGTTAAAGTGCTCAGCATTTCATTTGTCTACAGCGAAAGAACGAGCGATACAGAGGACAGACTTGATTATGGCAACTGTAAAACAGAAGTAACACTTGTCTGGAGTGTGTTGGAAATGTGTTGCTATGCAACAGGGATTCCACAATGGTTACCCAGACATGGTTCGACTGTGTAGAGATGATGGTGAGGGGGAAAAAAAGTGACACAGCCTCCCACATCACCTCACACTCCTCAGCTCTGTTTGAAATGTCAGAGCGCACACACAAAACACAACACACAGTGTCACTTCAGGAAAAATGTGATTCATTCTGCTTACAAGTGAAAATTTAAAAGATGAAGATTTAAAAAACGGAAGTTAATTTCTACGTATTCACCCATCAGCATTCAAATTCAAATAGTTTTGAGAAGATTGGAGAAATTTTATTTTTCACCCCCTGAAAAAAAAAAACAAAAAAAAAACATAAGGGGTAACACTGTCATTTTTTTTTCTGGTCAAAATTTTGAGTTTCAATATCTCAGCTCTGGAAGGGTCTAGAGCCTCAATTTTTGCACCCAGGTCCATGTATCGTGGCCCTCTATCAGAATCCAGAGTTTTGAGAACATTGGAGAAACTTAGTTTTTCACCCCCCGAAAAAAAAAAAACATAAGGGGTAACACTGTAATTTTTTTTCTGGTCAAAATTTTGAGTTTCTATATCTCAGCTCTGGAAGGGTCTAGAGCCTCAATTTTTGCACCCAGGTCCATGTATCGTGGCCCTCTTTTAGAATCCAGAGTTTTGAGAAGATTGGAGAAACTTAATTTTTCACCCCCCCCCCCCCCCAAAAAAAAAAAAAAAAACATAAGGGGTAACACTGTCATTTTTTTTTCTGGTCAAAATTTTGAGTTTCAATATCTCAGCTCTGGAAGGGTCTAGAGCCTCAATTTTTGCACCCAGGTCCATGTATCGTGGCCCTCTATCAGAATCCAGAGTTTTGAGAAGATTGGAGAAACTTAGTTTTTCACCCCCCGAAAAAAAAAAAAACATAAGGGGTAACACTGTAATTTTTTTTCTGGTCAAAATTTTGAGTTTCTATATCTCAGCTCTGGAAGGGTCTAGAGCCTCAATTTTTGCACCCAGGTCCATGTATCGTGGCCCTCTTTTAGAATCCAGAGTTTTGAGAAGATTGGAGAAACTTAATTTTTCACCCCCCCCCCCCCCCAAAAAAAAACATAAGGGGTAACACTGTCATTTTTTTTTCTGGTCAAAATTTTGAGTTTCAATATCTCAGCTCTGGAAGGGTCTAGAGCCTCAATTTTTGCACCCAGGTCCATGTATCGTGGCCCTCTATCAGAATCCAGAGTTTTGAGAAGATTGGAGAAACTTGATTTTTCACCCCCCGAAAAAAAAAAAAACATAAGGGGTAACACTGTCATTTTTTTTCTGGTCAAAATTTTGAGTTTCAATATCTCGGCTCTGGAAGGGTCTAGAGCCTCAATTTTTGCACCCAGGTCCATGTATCGTGGCCCTCTATCAGAATCCAGAGTTTTGAGAAGATTGGAGAAACTTGATTTTTCACCCCCCGAAAAAAAAAAAAAAACATAAGGGGTAACACTGTCATTTTTTTTCTGGTCAAAATTTTGAGTTTCAATATCTCGGCTCTGGAAGGGTCTAGAGCCTCAATTTTTGCACCCTGGTCCATGTATCGTGGCCCTCTATCAGAATCCAGAGTCTTGAGAAGATTTGAGAAACTTAATTTTTCACCCCCCGAAAAAAAAAAAACATAAGGGGTAACACTGTCATTTTTTTATTTCTGGTCAAAATTTTGAGTTTCAATATCTCAGCTCTGAAAGGGTCTAGAGCCTCAATTTTTGCACCCTGGTCCATGTATCGTGGCCCTCTATCAGAATCCAGAGTCTTGAGAAGATTTGAGAAACTTAATTTTTCACCCCCCGAAAAAAAAAAAACATAAGGGGTAACACTGTCATTTTTTTATTTCTGGTCAAAATTTTGAGTTTCAATATCTCAGCTCTGAAAGGGTCTAGAGCCTCAATTTTTGCACCCAGGTCCATGTATCGTGGCCCTCTATCAGAATCCAGAGTCTTGAGAAGATTTGAGAAACTTAATTTTTCACCCCCCGAAAAAAAACATAAGGGGTAACACTGTCATTTTTTTTTTTCTGGTCAAAATTTTGAGTTTCAATATCTCAGCTCTGAAAGGATCTAGAGCCTCAATTTTTGCACCCAGGTCCATGTATCGTGGCCCTCTATCAGAATCCAGAGCTTTGAGAAGATTGAAGAAACTTAATTTTTCACCCTCCGAAAAAAAAAACATAAGGGGTAACACTGTCATTTTTTTTCTCGTCAAAATTTTGAGTTTCAATATTTCAGCTCTGAAAGGGTCTAGAGCCTCAATTTTTGCACCCAGGTCCATGTATCGCGGCCCTCTATCAGAATCCAGAGTTTTGAGAAGATTGGAGAAACTTAATTTTTCACCCCCTGAAAAAAAAACATAAGGGGTAACACTGTCATTTTTTTTTTCTGGTCAAAATTTTGAGTTTCAATATCTCAGCTCTAAAAGGGTCTAGAGCCTCAATTTTTGCACCCAGGTCCATGTATCGTGGCCCTCTATCAGAATCCAGAGTTTTGAGAAGATTGGAGAAACTTAATTTTTCACCCCCCGAAAAAAACCATAAGGGGCAACACTGTCATTTTTTTTTTCTGGTCAAAATTTTGAGTTTCAATATCTCAGCTCTGGAAGGGTCTAGAGCCTCAATTTTTGCACCAAGGTCCATGTATCGTGGCCCTCTATCAGAATCCAGAGTTTTGAGAAGATTGGGGAAACTTAATTTTTCACCCCCCGAAAAAAAACATAAGGGGTAACACTGTAATTTTTTTTTCTGGTCAAAATTTTGAGTTTCAATATCTCAGCTCGGGAAGGGTCTAGAGCCTCAATTTTTGCACCCGGGTCCATGTATCGTGGCCCTCTATCAGAATCCAGAGTTTTGAGAAGATTGGAGAAACTTAATTTTTCACCCCCCGAAAAAAAAAAACATAAGGGGCAACACTGTCATTTTTTTTTTCTGGTCAAAATTTTCTGCCCTCTGTCAGAATCCAGAGTTTCAAGAAGATCGGAGGGGGTCAAAATTTCGGCCAAAAACGACAGTGTTACCCCTTATGTTTTTTTTTCGGGTCAAAACTTTGACATCCGATATCTCGGCTCTGGAAGGGTCTAGAGCCTCCATTTTTGCGCGCTGGTCGAAGTCTCGTGGCCCTCTGTCAGAATCCAGAGTTTCAAGAAGATCGGAGGGGGTCAAAATTTCGGCCAAAAACGACAGTGTTACCCCTTTATGTTTTTTTTTTCTCGTGGCCCTCTGTCAGAATCCAGAATTTCAAGAAGATCGGAGGGGGTCAAAATTTCGGCCAAAAATGACAGTGTTACCCCTTATGTTTTTTTTTTCAGGTCAAAACTTTGACATCCGATATATCGGCTCTGGAAGGGTCTAGAGCCTCCATTTTTGCGCGCTGGTCGAAGTCTCGTGGCCCTCTGTCAGAATCCAGAGTTTCAAGAAGATCGGAGGGGGTCAGAATTTCGGCCAAAAACGACAGTGTTACCCCTTATGTTTTTATTTTTCAGGTCAAAACTTTGACATCCGATATCTCGGCTCTGGAAGGGTCTAGAGCCTCCATTTTTGCGCGCTGGTCGAAGTCTCGTGGCCCTCTGTCAGAATCCAGAGTTTCAAGAAGATCGGAGGGGGTCAAAATTTCGGCCAAAAACGACAGTGTTACCCCTTATGTTTTTTTTTTTCAGGTCAAAACTTTGACATCCGATATCTCGGCTCTGGAAGGGTCTAGAGCCTCCATTTTTGCGTGCTGGTCGAAGTCTCTGGCCCTCTGTCAGAATCCAGAGTTTCAAGAAGATCGGAGGGGGTCAAAATTTCGGCCAAAAACGACAGTGTTACCCCTTATGTTTTTTTTTCGGGTCAAAACTTTGACATCCGATATCTCGGCTCTGGAAGGGTCTGGAGCCTCCATTTTTGCGCGCTGGTCGAAGTCTCGTGGCCCTCTGTCAGAATCCAGAGTTTCAAGAAGATCGGAGGGGGTCAAAATTTCGGCCAAAAACGACAGTGTTACCCCTTATGTTTTTTTTTTTCAGGTCAAAACTTTGACATCCGATATCTCGGCTCTGGAAGGGTCTAGAGACTCCATTTTTGCGCGCTGGTCGAAGTCTCGTGGCCCTCTGTCAGAATCCAGAGTTTCAAGAAGATCGGAGGGGGTCAAAATTTCGGCCAAAAACGACAGTGTTACCCCTTATGTTTTTTTTCAGGTCAAAACTTTGACATCCGATATATCGGCTCTGGAAGGGTCTAGAGCCTCCATTTTTGCGCGCTGGTCGAAGTCTCGTGGCCCTCTGTCAGAATCCAGAGTTTCAAGAAGATCGGAGGGGTCAAAATTTCGGCCAAAAACGACAGTGTTACCCCTTATGTTTTTTTTTTCAGGTCAAAACTTTGACATCCGATATCTCGGCTCTGGAAGGGTCTAGAGCCTCCATTTTTGCGCGCTGGTCAAAGTCTCGTGGCCCTCTGTCAGAATCTAGAGTTTCAAGAAGATCGGAGGGGGTCAAAATTTTTGCCAAAAACGACAGTGTTACCCCTTATGTTTTTTTTTTTTTTTCAGGTCAAAACTTTGACATCCGATATCTCGGCTCTGGAAGGGTCTAGAGCCTCCATTTTTGCGCACTGGTCGAAGTCTCGTGGCCCTCTGTCAGAATCCAGAGTTTCAAGAAGATCGGAGGGGGTCAGAATTTCGGCCAAAAACGACAGTGTTACCCCTTATGTTTTTTTTTTTCAGGTCAAAACTTTGACATCCGATGTCTCGGCTCTGGATGGGTCTAGAGCCTCCATTTTTGCGCGCTGGTCGAAGTCTCGTGGCCCTCTGTCAGAATCCAGAGTTTCAAGAAGATCGGAGGGGGTCAAAATTTCGGCCAAAAACGACAGTGTTACCCCTTATGTTTTTTTTTTCAGGTCAAAACTTTGACATCCGATATCTCGACTCTGGAAGGGTCTAGAGCCTCCATTTTTGCGCGCTGGTCAAAGTCTCGTGGCCCTCTGTCAGAATCCAGAGTTTCAAGAAGATCGGAGGGGGTCAAAATTTCGGCCAAAAGCGACAGTGTTACCCCTTATGTTATTTTTTCAGTTCAAAACTTTGACATCCGATATCTCGGCTCTGGAAGGGTCTAGAGCCTCCATTTTTGCGCGCTGGTCGAAGTCTCGTGGCCCTCTGTCAGAATCCAGAGTTTCAAGAAGATCGGAGGGGGTCAAAATTTCGGCCAAAAACGACATTGTTACCCCTTATGTTTTTTTTTCAGGTCAAAACTTTGACATCCGATATCTCGTCTCTGGAAGGGTCTAGATAGATCCTCCATTTTTGCGCGCTGGTCGAAGTCTCGTGGCCCTCTGTCAGAATCCAGAGTTTCAAGAAGATCGGAGGGGGTCAAAATTTCGGCCAAAAACGACAGTGTTACCCCTTATGTTTTTTTTTTCAGGTCAAAACTTTGACATCCGATATCTCGGCTCTGGAAGGGTCTAGAGCCTCCATTTTTGCGCGCTGGTCGAAGTCTCGTGGCCCTCTGTCAGAATCCAGAGTTTCAAGAAGATCGGAGTCAAAATTTCGGCCAAAAACGACAGTGTTACCCCTTATGTTTTTTTTTCGGGTCAAAACTTTGACATCCGATATCTCGGCTCTGGAAGGGTCTAGAGCCTCCATTTTTGCGCGCTGGTCGAAGTCTCGTGGCCCTCTGTCAGAATCCAGAGTTTCAAGAAGATCGGAGGGGGTCAAAATTTCGGCCAAAAACGACAGTGTTACCCCTTATGTTTTTTTTTCAGGTCAAAACTTTGACATCCGATATCTCGGCTCTGGAAGGGTCTAGAGCCTCCATTTTTGCGCGCTGGTCGAAGTCTCGTGGCCCTCTGTCAGAATCCAGAGTTTCAAGAAGATCGGAGGGGGTCAAAATTTCGGCCAAAAACGACAGTGTTACCCCTTATGTTTTTTTTTCAGGTCAAAACTTTGACATCCGATATCTCGGCTCTGGAAGGGTCTAGAGCCTCCATTTTTGCGCGCTGGTCGAAGTCTCGTGGCCCTCTGTCAGAATCCAGAGTTTCAAGAAGATCGGAGGGGGTCAAAATTTCGGCCAAAAACGACAGTGTTACCCCTTATGTTTTTTTTTCAGGTCAAAACTTTGACATCCGATATCTCGGCTCTGGAAGGGTCTAGAGCCTCCATTTTTGCGCGCTGGTCGAAGTCTCGTGGCCCTCTGTCAGAATCCAGAGTTTCAAGAAGATCGGAGGGGGTCAAAATTTCGGCCAAAAACGACAGTGTTACCCCTTATGTTTTTTTTTTCAGGTCAAAACTTTGACATCCGATATCTCGGCTCTGGAAGGGTCTAGAGCCTCCATTTTTGCGCGCTGGTCGAAGTCTCGTGGCCCTCTGTCAGAATCCAGAGTTTCAAGAAGATCGGAGGGGGTCAAAATTTCGGCCAAAAACGACAGTGTTACCCCTTATGTTTTTTTTTCAGGTCAAAACTTTGACATCCGATATCTCGGCTCTGGAAGGGTCTAGAGCCTCCATTTTTGCGCGCTGGTCGAAGTCTCGTGGCCCTCTGTCAGAATCCAGAGTTTCAAGAAGATCGGAGGGGGTCAAAATTTCGGCCAAAAACGACAGTGTTACCCCTTATGTTTTTTTTTCAGGTCAAAACTTTGACATCCGATATCTCGGCTCTGGAAGGGTCTAGAGCCTCCATTTTTGCGCGCTGGTCGAAGTCTCGTGGCCCTCTGTCAGAATCCAGAGTTTCAAGAAGATCGGAGGGGGTCAAATTTCGGCCAAAAACGACAGTGTTACCCCTTATGTTTTTTTTTTCAGGTCAAAACTTTGACATCCGATATCTCGGCTCTGGAAGGGTCTAGAGCCTCCATTTTTGCACGCTGGTCGAAGTCTCGTGGCCCTCTGTCAGAATCCAGAGTTTCAAGAAGATCGGAGGGGGTCAAAATTTCGGCCAAAAACGACAGTGTTACCCCTTATGTTTTTTTTTCAGGTCAAAACTTTGACATCCGATATCTCGGCTCTGGAAGGGTCTAGAGCCTCCATTTTTGCGCGCTGGTCGAAGTCTCGTGGCCCTCTGTCAGAATCCAGAGTTTCAAGAAGATCGGAGGGGGTCAAAATTTCGGCCAAAAACGACAGTGTTACCCCTTATGTTTTTTTTTCAGGTCAAAACTTTGACATCCGATATCTCGGCTCTGGAAGGGTCTAGAGCCTCCATTTTTGCGCGCTGGTCGAAGTCTCGTGGCCCTCTGTCAGAATCCAGAGTTTCAAGAAGATCGGAGGGGGTCAAAATTTCGGCCAAAAACGACAGTGTTACCCCTTATGTTTTTTTTTCAGGTCAAAACTTTGACATCCGATATCTCGGCTCTGGAAGGGTCTAGAGCCTCCATTTTTGCGCGCTGGTCGAAGTCTCGTGGCCCTCTGTCAGAATCCAGAGTTTCAAGAAGATCGGAGGGGGTCAAAATTTCGGCCAAAAACGACAGTGTTACCCCTTATGTTTTTTTTTCAGGTCAAAACTTTGACATCCGATATCTCGGCTCTGGAAGGGTCTAGAGCCTCCATTTTTGCGCGCTGGTCGAAGTCTCGTGGCCCTCTGTCAGAATCCAGAGTTTCAAGAAGATCGGAGGGGGTCAAAATTTCGGCCAAAAACGACAGTGTTACCCCTTATGTTTTTTTTTCAGGTCAAAACTTTGACATCCGATATCTCGGCTCTGGAAGGGTCTAGAGCCTCCATTTTTGCACGCTGGTCGAAGTCTCGTGGCCCTCTGTCAGAATCCAGAGTTTCAAGAAGATCGGAGGGGGTCAAAATTTCGGCCAAAAACGACAGTGTTACCCCTTATGTTTTTTTTTCAGGTCAAAACTTTGACATCCGATATCTCGGCTCTGGAAGGGTCTAGAGCCTCCATTTTTGCGCGCTGGTCGAAGTCTCGTGGCCCTCTGTCAGAATCCAGAGTTTCAAGAAGATCGGAGGGGGTCAAAATTTCGGCCAAAAACGACAGTGTTACCCCTTATGTTTTTTTTTCAGGTCAAAACTTTGACATCCGATATCTCGGCTCTGGAAGGGTCTAGAGCCTCCATTTTTGCGCGCTGGTCGAAGTCTCGTGGCCCTCTGTCAGAATCCAGAGTTTCAAGAAGATCGGGGGGTCAAAATTTCGGCCAAAACGACAGTGTTACCCCTTATGTTTTTTTTTTCAGGTCAAAACTTTGACATCCGATATCTCGGCTCTGGAAGGGTCTAGAGCCTCCATTTTTGCGCGCTGGTCGAAGTCTCGTGGCCCTCTGTCAGAATCCAGAGTTTCAAGAAGATCGGAGGGGGTCAAAATTTCGGCCAAAAACGACAGTGTTACCCCTTATGTTTTTTTTTCAGGTCAAAACTTTGACATCCGATATCTCGGCTCTGGAAGGGTCTAGAGCCTCCATTTTTGCGCGCTGGTCGATGTCTCGTGGCCCTCTGTCAGAATCCAGAGTTTCAAGAAGATCGGAGGGGGTCAAAATTTCGGCCAAAAACGACAGTGTTACCCCTTATGTTTTTTTTTCAGGTCAAAACTTTGACATCCGATATCTCGGCTCTGGAAGGGTCTAGAGCCTCCATTTTTGCGCGCTGGTCGAAGTCTCGTGGCCCTCTGTCAGAATCCAGAGTTTCAAGAAGATCGGAGGGGGTCAAAATTTCGGCCAAAAACGACAGTGTTACCCCTTATGTTTTTTTTTTCAGGTCAAAACTTTGACATCCGATATCTCGGCTCTGGAAGGGTCTAGAGCCTCCATTTTTGCGCGCTGGTCGAAGTCTCGTGGCCCTCTGTCAGAATCCAGAGTTTCAAGAAGATCGGAGGGGGTCAAAATTTCGGCCAAAAACGACAGTGTTACCCCTTATGTTTTTTTTTCAGGTCAAAACTTTGACATCCGATATCTCGGCTCTGGAAGGGTCTAGAGCCTCCATTTTTGCGCGCTGGTCGAAGTCTCGTGGCCCTCTGTCAGAATCCAGAGTTTCAAGAAGATCGGAGGGGGTCAAAATTTCGGCCAAAAACGACAGTGTTACCCCTTATGTTTTTTTTTTCAGGTCAAAACTTTGACATCCGATATCTCGGCTCTGGAAGGGTCTAGAGCCTCCATTTTTGCACGCTGGTCGAAGTCTCGTGGCCCTCTGTCAGAATCCAGAGTTTCAAGAAGATCGGAGGGGGTCAAAATTTCGGCCAAAAACGACAGTGTTACCCCTTATGTTTTTTTTTCAGGTCAAAACTTTGACATCCGATATCTCGGCTCTGGACGGGTCTAGAGCCTCCATTTTTGCGCGCTGGTCGAAGTCTCGTGGCCCTCTGTCAGAATCCAGAGTTTCAAGAAGATCGGAGGGGGTCAAAATTTCGGCCAAAAACGACAGTGTTACCCCTTATGTTTTTTTTTCAGGTCAAAACTTTGACATCCGATATCTCGGCTCTGGAAGGGTCTAGAGCCTCCATTTTTGCGCGCTGGTCGAAGTCTCGTGGCCCTCTGTCAGAATCCAGAGTTTCAAGATGATCGGAGGGGGTCAAAATTTCGGCCAAAAACGACAGTGTTACCCCTTATGTTTTTTTTTTTTCAGGTCAAAACTTTGACATCCGATATCTCGGCTCTGGAAGGGTCTAGAGCCTCCATTTTTGCGCGCTGGTCGAAGTCTCGTGGCCCTCTGTCAGAATCCAGAGTTTCAAGAAGATCGGAGGGGGTCAAAATTTCGGCCAAAAACGACAGTGTTACCCCTTATGTTTTTTTTTTCGGGTCAAAACTTTGACATCCGATATCTCGGCTCTGGAAGGGTCTAGAGCCTCCATTTTTGCGCGCTGGTCGAAGTCTCGTGGCCCTCTGTCAGAATCCAGAGTTTCAAGAAGATCGGAGGGGGTCAAAATTTCGGCCAAAAATGACAGTGTTACCCCTTATGTTTTTTTTTCAGGTCAAAACTTTGACATCCGATATCTCGGCTCTGGAAGGGTCTAGAGCCTCCATTTTTGCGCGCTGATCGAAGTCTCGTGGCCCTCTGTCAGAATCCAGAGTTTCAAGAAGATCGGAGGGGGTCAAAATTTCGGCCAAAAACGACAGTGTTACCCCTTATGTTTTTTTTTCAGGTCAAAACTTTGACATCCGATATCTCGGCTCTGGAAGGGTCTAGAGCCTCCATTTTTGCGCGCTGGTCGAAGTCTCGTGGCCCTCTGTCAGAATCCAGAGTTTCAAGAAGATCGGAGGGGGTCAAAATTTCGGCCAAAAACGACAGTGTTACCCCTTATGTTTTTTTTTTCAGGTCAAAACTTTGACATCCGATATCTCGGCTCTGGAAGGGTCTAGAGCCTCCATTTTTGCACGCTGGTCGAAGTCTCGTGGCCCTCTGTCAGAATCCAGAGTTTCAAGAAGATCGGAGGGGGTCAAAATTTTGGCCAAAAACGACAGTGTTACCCCTTATGTTTTTTTTTTCAGGTCAAAACTTTGACATCCGATATCTCGGCTCTTGAAGGGTCTAGAGCCTCCATTTTTGCGCGCTGGTCGAAGTCTCGTGGCCCTCTGTCAGAATCCAGAGTTTCAAGAAGATCGGAGGGGGTCAAAATTTCGGCCAAAAACGACAGTGTTACCCCTTATGTTTTTTTTTTCAGGTCAAAACTTTGACATCCGATATCTCGGTTCTGGAAGGGTCTAGAGCCTCCATTTTTGCGCGCTGGTCGAAGTCTCGTGGCCCTCTGTCAGAATCCAGAGTTTCAAGAAGATCGGAGGGGGTCAAAATTTCGGCCAAAAACGACAGTGTTACCCCTTATGTTTTTTTTTTCAGGTCAAAACTTTGACATCCGATATCTCGGCTCTGGAAGGGTCTAGAGCCTCCATTTTTGCGCGCTGGTCGAAGTCTCGTGGCCCTCTGTCAGAATCCAGAGTTTCAAGAAGATCGGAGGGGGTCAAAATTTCGGCCAAAAACGACAGTGTTACCCCTTATGTTTTTTTTTTCGGGTCAAAACTTTGACATCCGATATCTCGGCTCTGGAAGGGTCTAGAGCCTCCATTTTTGCGCGCTGGTCGAAGTCTCGTGGCCCTCTGTCAGAATCCAGAGTTTCAAGAAGATCGGAGGGGGTCAAAATTTCGGCCAAAAACGACAGTGTTACCCCTTATGTTTTTTTTTCAGGTCAAAACTTTGACATCCGATATCTCGGCTCTGGAAGGGTCTAGAGCCTCCATTTTTGCGCGCTGGTCGAAGTCTCGTGGCCCTCTGTCAGAATCCAGAGTTTCAAGAAGATCGGAGGGGGTCAAAATTTCGGCCAAAAACGACAGTGTTACCCCTTATGTTTTTTTTTTCAGGTCAAAACTTTGACATCCGATATCTCGGCTCTGGAAGGGTCTAGAGCCTCCATTTTTGCGCGCTGGTCGAAGTCTCGTGGCCCTCTGTCAGAATCCAGAGTTTCAAGAAGATCGGAGGGGGTCAAAATTTCGGCCAAAAACGACAGTGTTACCCCTTATGTTTTTTTTTTCAGGTCAAAACTTTGACATCCGATATCTCGGCTCTGGAAGGGTCTAGAGCCTCCATTTTTGCGCGCTGGTCGAAGTCTCGTGGCCCTCTGTCAGAATCCAGAGTTTCAAGAAGATCGGAGGGGGTCAAAATTTCGGCCAAAAACGACAGTGTTACCCCTTATGTTTTTTTTTTCAGGTCAAAACTTTGACATCCGATATCTCGGCTCTGGAAGGGTCTAGAGCCTCCATTTTTGCGCGCTGGTCGAAGTCTCGTGGCCCTCTGTCAGAATCCAGAGTTTCAAGAAGATCGGAGGGGGTCAAAATTTCGGCCAAAAACGACAGTGTTACCCCTTATGTTTTTTTTTTCAGGTCAAAACTTTGACATCCGATATCTCGGCTCTGGAAGGGTCTAGAGCCTCCATTTTTGCGCGCTGGTCGAAGTCTCGTGGCCCCCTGTCAGAATCCAGAGTTTCAAGAAGATCGGAGGGGGTCAAAATTTCGGCCAAAAACGACAGTGTTACCCCTTATGTTTTTTTTTCGGGTCAAAACTTTGACATCCGATATCTCGGCTCTGGAAGGGTCTAGAGCCTCCATTTTTGCGTGCTGGTCGAAGTCTCGTGGCCCTCTGTCAGAATCCAGAGTTTCAAGAAGATCGGAGGGGGTCAAAATTTCGGCCAAAAACGACAGTGTTACCCCTTATGTTTTTTTTTTCAGGTCAAAACTTTGACATCTGATATCTCGGCTCTGGAAGGGTCTAGAGCCTCCATTTTTGCGCGCTGGTCGAAGTCTCGTAGCCCTCTGTCAGAATCCAGAGTTTCAAGAAGATCGGAGGGGGTCAAAATTTCGGCCAAAAACGACAGTGTTACCCCTTATGTTTTTTTTTCGGGTCAAAACTTTGACATCCGATATCTCGGCTCTGGAAGGGTCTAGAGCCTCCATTTTTGCGTGCTGGTCGAAGTCTCGTGGCCCTCTGTCAGAATCCAGAGTTTCAAGAAGATCGGAGGGGGTCAAAATTTCGGCCAAAAACGACAGTGTTACCCCTTATGTTTTTTTTTTCGGGTCAAAACTTTGACATCCGATATCTCGGCTCTGGAAGGGTCTAGAGCCTCCATTTTTGCGCGCTGATCGAAGTCTCGTGGCCCTCTGTCAGAATCCAGAGTTTCAAGAAGATCGGAGGGGGTCAAAATTTCGGCCAAAAACGACAGTGTTACCCCTTATGTTTTTTTTTTCGGGTCAAAACTTTGACATCCGATATCTCGGCTCTGGAAGGGTCTAGAGCCTCCATTTTTGCGCGCTGGTCGAAGTCTCATGGCCCTCTGTCAGAATCCAGAGTTTCAAGAAGATCGGAGGGGGTCAAAATTTCGGCCAAAAACGACAGTGTTACCCCTTATGTTTTTTTTTTTCAGGTCAAAACTTTGACATCCGATATCTCGGCTCTGGAAGGGTCTAGAGCCTCCATTTTTGCGCGCTGGTCGAAGTCTCGTGGCCCTCTGTCAGAATCCAGAGTTTCAAGAAGATCGGAGGGGGTCAAAATTTCGGCCAAAAACGACAGTGTTACCCCTTATGTTTTTTTTTTCAGGTCAAAACTTTGACATCCGATATCTCGGCTCTGGAAGGGTCTAGAGCCTCCATTTTTGCGCGCTGGTCGAAGTCTCGTGGCCCTCTGTCAGAATCCAGAGTTTCAAGAAGATCGGAGGGGGTCAAAATTTCGGCCAAAAACGACAGTGTTACCCCTTATGTTTTTTTTTCAGGTCAAAACTTTGACATCCGATATCTCGGCTCTGGAAGGGTCTAGAGCCTCCATTTTTGCGCGCTGGTCGAAGTCTCTTGGCCCTCTGTCAGAATCCAGAGTTTCAAGAAGATCGGAGGGGGTCAAAATTTCGGCCAAAAACGACAGTGTTACCCCTTATGTTTTTTTTTCAGGTCAAAACTTTGACATCCGATATCTCGGCTCTGGAAGGGTCTAGAGCCTCCATTTTTGCGCGCTGGTCGAAGTCTCGTGGCCCTCTGTCAGAATCCAGAGTTTCAAGAAGATCGGAGGGGGTCAAAATTTCGGCCAAAAACGACAGTGTTACCCCTTATGTTTTTTTTTTTCAGGTCAAAACTTTGACATCCGATATCTCGGCTCTGGAAGGGTCTAGAGCCTCCATTTTTGCACGCTGGTCGAAGTCTCGTGGCCCTCTGTCAGAATCCAGAGTTTCAAGAAGATCGGAGGGGGTCAAAATTTCGGCCAAAAACGACAGTGTTACCCCTTATGTTTTTTTTTCGGGTCAAAACTTTGACATCCGATATCTCGGCTCTGGAAGGGTCTAGAGCCTCCATTTTTGCGCGCTGTCAAAGTTTTGACCTGAAAAAAAAAACATAAGGGGTAACACTGTCGTTTTTGGCCGAAATTTTGACCCCCTCCGATCTTCTTGAAACTCTGGATTCTGACAGAGGGCCACGAGACTTCGACCAGCGTGCAAAAATGGAGGCTCTAGACCCTTCCAGAGCCGAGATATCGGATGTCAAAGTTTTGACCTGAAAAAAAAACATAAGGGGTAACACTGTCGTTTTTGGCCGAAATTTTGACCCCCTCCGATCTTCTTGAAACTCTGGATTCTGACAGAGGGCCACGAGACTTCGATCAGCGCGCAAAAATGGAGGCTCTAGACCCTTCCAGAGCCGAGATATCGGATGTCAAAGTTTTGACCCGAAAAAAAAAACATAAGGGGTAACACTGTCGTTTTTGGCCGAAATTTTGACCCCCTCCGATCTTCTTGAAACTCTGGATTCTGACAGAGGGCCACGAGACTTCGACCAGCACGCAAAAATGGAGGCTCTAGACCCTTCCAGAGCCGAGATATCGGATGTCAAAGTTTTGACCCGAAAAAAAAACATAAGGGGTAACACTGTCGTTTTTGGCCGAAATTTTGACCCCCTCCGATCTTCTTGAAACTCTGGATTCTGACAGAGGGCCACGAGACTTCGACCAGCGCGCAAAAATGGAGGCTCTAGACCCTTCCAGAGCCGAGATATCAGATGTCAAAGTTTTGACCTGAAAAAAAAAACATAAGGGGTAACACTGTCGTTTTTGGCCGAAATTTTGACCCCCTCCGATCTTCTTGAAACTCTGGATTCTGACAGAGGGCCACGAGACTTCGACCAGCACGCAAAAATGGAGGCTCTAGACCCTTCCAGAGCCGAGATATCGGATGTCAAAGTTTTGACCCGAAAAAAAAACATAAGGGGTAACACTGTCGTTTTTGGCCGAAATTTTGACCCCCTCCGATCTTCTTGAAACTCTGGATTCTGACAGAGGGCCACGAGACTTCGACCAGCGCGCAAAAATGGAGGCTCTAGACCCTTCCAGAGCCGAGATATCGGATGTCAAAGTTTTGACCTGAAAAAAAAAACATAAGGGGTAACACTGTCGTTTTTGGCCGAAATTTTGACCCCCTCCGATCTTCTTGAAACTCTGGATTCTGACAGAGGGCCACGAGACTTCGACCAGCGCGCAAAAATGGAGGCTCTAGACCCTTCCAGAGCCGAGATATCGGATGTCAAAGTTTTGACCTGAAAAAAAAAACATAAGGGGTAACACTGTCGTTTTTGGCCGAAATTTTGACCCCCTCCGATCTTCTTGAAACTCTGGATTCTGACAGAGGGCCACGAGACTTCGACCAGCGCGCAAAAATGGAGGCTCTAGACCCTTCCAGAGCCGAGATATCGGATGTCAAAGTTTTGACCTGAAAAAAAAACATAAGGGGTAACACTGTCGTTTTTGGCCGAAATTTTGACCCCCTCCGATCTTCTTGAAACTCTGGATTCTGACAGAGGGCCACGAGACTTCGACCAGCGCGCAAAAATGGAGGCTCTAGACCCTTCCAGAGCCGAGATATCGGATGTCAAAGTTTTGACCTGTAAAAAAAAACATAAGGGGTAACACTGTCGTTTTTGGCCGAAATTTTGACCCCCTCCGATCTTCTTGAAACTCTGGATTCTGACAGAGGGCCACGAGACTTCGACCAGCGCGCAAAAATGGAGGCTCTAGACCCTTCCAGAGCCGAGATATCGGATGTCAAAGTTTTGACCTGAAAAAAAAAAACATAAGGGGTAACACTGTCGTTTTTGGCCGAAATTTTGACCCCCTCCGATCTTCTTGAAACTCTGGATTCTGACAGAGGGCCACGAGACTTCGACCAGCGCGCAAAAATGGAGGCTCTAGACCCTTCCAGAGCCGAGATATCGGATGTCAAAGTTTTGACCTGAAAAAAAAAACATAAGGGGTAACACTGTCGTTTTTGGCCGAAATTTTGACCCCCTCCGATCTTCTTGAAACTCTGGATTCTGACAGAGGGCCACGAGACTTCGACCAGCGCGCAAAAATGGAGGCTCTAGACCCTTCCAGAGCCGAGATATCGGATGTCAAAGTTTTGACCTGAAAAAAAAAACATAAGGGTTTTTTTTGACCTTTGGCCGAAATTTTGACCCCCTCCGATCTTCTTGAAACTCTGGATTCTGACAGAGGGCCACGAGACTTCGACCAGCGCGCAAAAATGGAGGCTCTAGACCCTTCCAGAGCCGAGATATCGGATGTCAAAGTTTTGACCTGAAAAAAAAACATAAGGGGTAACACTGTCGTTTTTGGCCGAAATTTTGACCCCCTCCGATCTTCTTGAAACTCTGGATTCTGACAGAGGGCCACGAGACTTCGACCAGCGCGCAAAAATGGAGGCTCTAGACCCTTCCAGAGCCGAGATATCGGATGTCAAAGTTTTGACCTGAAAAAAAAACATAAGGGGTAACACTGTCGTTTTTGGCCGAAATTTTGACCCCCTCCGATCTTCTTGAAACTCTGGATTCTGACAGAGGGCCACGAGACTTCGACCAGCGCGCAAAAATGGAGGCTCTAGACCCTTCCAGAGCCGAGATATCGGATGTCAAAGTTTTGACCTGAAAAAAAAACATAAGGGGTAACACTGTCGTTTTTGGCCGAAATTTTGACCCCCTCCGATCTTCTTGAAACTCTGGATTCTGACAGAGGGCCACGAGACTTCGACCAGCGCGCAAAAATGGAGGCTCTAGACCCTTCCAGAGCCGAGATATCGGATGTCAAAGTTTTGACCTGTAAAAAAAAACATAAGGGGTAACACTGTCGTTTTTGGCCGAAATTTTGACCCCCTCCGATCTTCTTGAAACTCTGGATTCTGACAGAGGGCCACGAGACTTCGACCAGCGCGCAAAAATGGAGGCTCTAGACCCTTCCAGAGCCGAGATATCGGATGTCAAAGTTTTGACCTGAAAAAAAAACATAAGGGGTAACACTGTCGTTTTTGGCCGAAATTTTGACCCCCTCCGATCTTCTTGAAACTCTGGATTCTGACAGAGGGCCACGAGACTTCGACCAGCGCGCAAAAATGGAGGCTCTAGACCCTTCCAGAGCCGAGATATCGGATGTCAAAGTTTTGACCTGAAAAAAAAAACATAAGGGGTAACACTGTCGTTTTTGGCCGAAATTTTGACCCCCTCCGATCTTCTTGAAACTCTGGATTCTGACAGAGGGCCACGAGACTTCGACCAGCGCGCAAAAATGGAGGCTCTAGACCCTTCCAGAGCCGAGATATCGGATGTCAAAGTTTTGACCCGAAAAAAAAACATAAGGGGTAACACTGTCGTTTTTGGTCGAAATTTTGACCCCCTCCGATCTTCTTGAAACTCTGGATTCTGACAGAGGGCCACGAGACTTCGACCAGCGCGCAAAAATGGAGGCTCTAGACCCTTCCAGAGCCGAGATATCGGATGTCAAAGTTTTGACCCGAAAAAAAAACATAAGGGGTAACACTGTCGTTTTTGGCCGAAATTTTGACCCCCTCCGATCTTCTTGAAACTCTGGATTCTGACAGAGGGCCACGAGACTTCGACCAGCGCGCAAAAATGGAGGCTCTAGACCCTTCCAGAGCCGAGATATCGGATGTCAAAGTTTTGACCTGAAAAAAAAAACATAAGGGGTAACACTGTCGTTTTTGGCCGAAATTTTGACCCCCTCCGATCTTCTTGAAACTCTGGATTCTGACAGAGGGCCACGAGACTTCGACCAGCGCGCAAAAATGGAGGCTCTAGACCCTTCCAGAGCCGAGATATCGGATGTCAAAGTTTTGACCTGAAAAAAAAACATAAGGGGTAACACTGTCGTTTTTGGCCGAAATTTTGACCCCCTCCGATCTTCTTGAAACTCTGGATTCTGACAGAGGGCCACGAGACTTCGACCAGCGCGCAAAAATGGAGGCTCTAGACCCTTCCAGAGCCGAGATATCGGATGTCAAAGTTTTGACCTGAAAAAAAAACATAAGGGGTAACACTGTCGTTTTTGGCCGAAATTTTGACCCCCTCCGATCTTCTTGAAACTCTGGATTCTGACAGAGGGCCACGAGACTTCGACCAGCGCGCAAAAATGGAGGCTCTAGACCCTTCCAGAGCCGAGATATCGAATGTCAAAGTTTTGACCTGAAAAAAAAAACATAAGGGGTAACACTGTCGTTTTTGGCCGAAATTTTGACCCCCTCCGATCTTCTTGAAACTCTGGATTCTGACAGAGGGCCACGAGACTTCGACCAGCGCGCAAAAATGGAGGCTCTAGACCCTTCCAGAGCCGAGATATCGGATGTCAAAGTTTTGACCTGAAAAAAAAACATAAGGGGTAACACTGTCGTTTTTGGCCGAAATTTTGACCCCCTCTGATCTTCTTGAAACTCTGGATTCTGACAGAGGGCCACGAGACTTCGACCAGCGCGCAAAAATGGAGGCTCTAGACCCTTCCAGAGCCGAGATATCGGATGTCAAAGTTTTGACCTGAAAAAAAAAACATAAGGGGTAACACTGTCGTTTTTGGCCGAAATTTTGACCCCCTCCGATCTTCTTGAATCTCTGGATTCTGACAGAGGGCCACGAGACTTCGACCAGCGTGCAAAAATGGAGGCTCTAGACCCTTCCAGAGCCGAGATATCGGATGTCAAAGTTTTGACCCGAAAAAAAAAAACATAAGGGGTAACACTGTCGTTTTTGGCCGAAATTTTGACCCCCTCCGATCTTCTTGAAACTCTGGATTCTGACAGAGGGCCACGAGACTTCGACCAGCGCGCAAAAATGGAGGCTCTAGACCCTTCCAGAGCCGAGATATCGGATGTCAAAGTTTTGACCTGAAAAAAAAACATAAGGGGTAACACTGTCGTTTTTGGCCGAAATTTTGACCCCCTCCGATCTTCTTGAAACTCTGGATTCTGACAGAGGGCCACGAGACTTCGACCAGCGCGCAAAAATGGAGGCTCTAGACCCTTCCAGAGCCGAGATATCGGATGTCAAAGTTTTGACCTGAAAAAAAAAACATAAGGGGTAACACTGTCATTTTTGGCCGAAATTTTGACCCCCACCTATCTTCTTGAAACTCTGGATTCTGACAGAGGGCCACGAGACTTCGACCAGCGCGCAAAAATGGAGGCTCTAGACCCTTCCAGAGCCGAGATATCGGATGTCAAAGTTTTGACCTGAAAAAAAAACATAAGGGGTAACACTGTCGTTTTTGGCCGAAATTTTGACCCCCTCCGATCTTCTTGAAACTCTGGATTCTGACAGAGGGCCACGAGACTTCGACCAGCGCGCAAAAATGGAAGCTCTAGACCCTTCCAGAGCCGAGATATCGAAGGTCAAAATTTGGACCTGAAAAAAAAAACATAAGGGGTAACACTGTCATTTTTTTTTGGCCAAAATTTTGACCCCCTCCGATCTTCTTGAAACTCTGGATTCTGACAGAGGGCCACGAGACTTCGACCAGCGCGCAAAAATGGAGGCTCTAGACCCTTCCAGAGCCGTGATATCGGATGTCAAAGTTTTGACCTGAAAAAAAAAACATAAGGGGTAACACTGTCGTTTTTGGCCGAAATTTTGACCCCCTCCGATCTTCTTGAAACTCTGGATTCTGACAGAGGGCCACGAGACTTCGACCAGCGCGCAAAAATGGAGGCTCTAGACCCTTCCAGAGCCGAGATATCGGATGTCAAAGTTTTGACCTGAAAAAAAAACATAAGGGGTAACACTGTCGTTTTTGGCCGAAATTTTGACCCCCTCTGATCTTCTTGAAACTCTGGATTCTGACAGAGGGCCACGAGACTTCGACCAGCGCGCAAAAATGGAGGCTCTAGACCCTTCCAGAGCCGAGATATCGGATGTCAAAGTTTTGACCTGAAAAAAAAAACATAAGGGGTAACACTGTCGTTTTTGGCCGAAATTTTGACCCCCTCCGATCTTCTTGAATCTCTGGATTCTGACAGAGGGCCACGAGACTTCGACCAGCGTGCAAAAATGGAGGCTCTAGACCCTTCCAGAGCCGAGATATCGGATGTCAAAGTTTTGACCCGAAAAAAAAAAACATAAGGGGTAACACTGTCGTTTTTGGCCGAAATTTTGACCCCCTCCGATCTTCTTGAAACTCTGGATTCTGACAGAGGGCCACGAGACTTCGACCAGCGCGCAAAAATGGAGGCTCTAGACCCTTCCAGAGCCGAGATATCGGATGTCAAAGTTTTGACCTGAAAAAAAAAACATAAGGGGTAACACTGTCGTTTTTGGCCGAAATTTTGACCCCCTCCGATCTTCTTGAAACTCTGGATTCTGACAGAGGGCCACGAGACTTCGACCAGCGCGCAAAAATGGAGGCTCTAGACCCTTCCAGAGCCGAGATATCGGATGTCAAAGTTTTGACCTGAAAAAAAAACATAAGGGGTAACACTGTCATTTTTGGCCGAAATTTTGACCCCCACCTATCTTCTTGAAACTCTGGATTCTGACAGAGGGCCACGAGACTTCGACCAGCGCGCAAAAATGGAGGCTCTAGACCCTTCCAGAGCCGAGATATCGGATGTCAAAGTTTTGACCTGAAAAAAAAACATAAGGGGTAACACTGTCGTTTTTGGCCGAAATTTTGACCCCCTCCGATCTTCTTGAAACTCTGGATTCTGACAGAGGGCCACGAGACTTCGACCAGCGCGCAAAAATGGAAGCTCTAGACCCTTCCAGAGCCGAGATATCGAAGGTCAAAATTTGGACCTGAAAAAAAAAACATAAGGGGTAACACTGTCATTTTTTTTTTGGCCAAAATTTTGACCCCCTCCGATCTTCTTGAAACTCTGGATTCTGACAGAGGGCCACGAGACTTCGACCAGCGCGCAAAAATGGAGGCTCTAGACCCTTCCAGAGCCGTGATATCGGATGTCAAAGTTTTGACCTGAAAAAAAAACATAAGGGGTAACACTGTCGTTTTTGGCCGAAATTTTGACCCCCTCCGATCTTCTTGAAACTCTGGATTCTGACAGAGGGCCACGAGACTTCGACCAGCGCGCAAAAATGGAGGCTCTAGACCCTTCCAGAGCCGAGATATCGGATGTCAAAGTTTTGACCCGAAAAAAAAAACATAAGGGGTAACACTGTCGTTTTTGGCCGAAATTTTGACCCCCTCCGATCTTCTTGAAACTCTGGATTCTGACAGAGGGCCACGAGACTTCGACCAGCGCGCAAAAATGGAGGCTCTAGACCCTTCCAGAGCCGAGATATCGGATGTCAAAGTTTTGACCTGAAAAAAAAACATAAGGGGTAACACTGTCGTTTTTGGCCGAAATTTTGACCCCCTCCGATCTTCTTGAAACTCTGGATTCTGACAAAGGGCCACGAGACTTCGACCAGCGCGCAAAAATGGAGGCTCTAGACCCTTCCAGAGCCGAGATATCGGATGTCAAAGTTTTGACCCGAAAAAAAAACATAAGGGGTAACACTGTCGTTTTTGGCCGAAATTTTGACCCCCTCCGATCTTCTTGAAACTCTGGATTCTGACAGAGGGCCACGAGACTTCGACCAGCGCGCAAAAATGGAGGCTCTAGACCCTTCCAGAGCCGAGATATCGGATGTCAAAGTTTTGACCCGAAAAAAAAACATAAGGGGTAACACTGTCGTTTTTGGCCGAAATTTTGACCCCCTCCAATCTTCTTGAAACTCTGGATTCTGACAGAGGGCCACGAGACTTCGACCAGCGCGCAAAAATGGAGGCTCTAGACCCTTCCAGAGCCGAGATATCGGATGTCAAAGTTTTGACCCGAAAAAAAAACATAAGGGGTAACACTGTCGTTTTTGGCCGAAATTTTGACCCCCTCCGATCTTCTTGAAACTCTGGATTCTGACAGAGGGCCACGAGACTTCGACCAGCGCGCAAAAATGGAGGCTCTAGACCCTTCCAGAGCCGAGATATCGGATGTCAAAGTTTTGACCTGAAAAAAAAACATAAGGGGTAACACTGTCGTTTTTGGCCGAAATTTTGACCCCCTCCGATCTTCTTGAAACTCTGGATTCTGACAGAGGGCCACGAGACTTCGACCAGCGCGCAAAAATGGAGGCTCTAGACCCTTCCAGAGCCGAGATATCGGATGTCAAAGTTTTGACCTGAAAAAAAAAAACATAAGGGGTAACACTGTCGTTTTTGGCCGAAATTGTGACCCCCTCCGATCTTCTTGAAACTCTGGATTCTGACAGAGGGCCACGAGACTTCGACCAGCGCGCAAAAATGGAGGCTCTAGACCCTTCCAGAGCCGAGATATCGGATGTCAAAGTTTTGACCCGAAAAAAAAACATAAGGGGTAACACTGTCGTTTTTGGCCGAAATTTTGACCCCCTCCAATCTTCTTGAAACTCTGGATTCTGACAGAGGGCCACGAGACTTCGACCAGCGCGCAAAAATGGAGGCTCTAGACCCTTCCAGAGCCGAGATATCGGATGTCAAAGTTTTGACCCGAAAAAAAAACATAAGGGGTAACACTGTCGTTTTTGGCCGAAATTTTGACCCCCTCCGATCTTCTTGAAACTCTGGATTCTGACAGAGGGCCACGAGACTTCGACCAGCGCGCAAAAATGGAGGCTCTAGACCCTTCCAGAGCCGAGATATCGGATGTCAAAGTTTTGACCTGAAAAAAAAACATAAGGGGTAACACTGTCGTTTTTGGCCGAAATTTTGACCCCCTCCGATCTTCTTGAAACTCTGGATTCTGACAGAGGGCCACGAGACTTCGACCAGCGCGCAAAAATGGAGGCTCTAGACCCTTCCAGAGCCGAGATATCGGATGTCAAAGTTTTGACCCGAAAAAAAAACATAAGGGGTAACACTGTCGTTTTTGGCCGAAATTTTGACCCCCTCCGATCTTCTTGAAACTCTGGATTCTGACAGAGGGCCACGAGACTTCGACCAGCGCGCAAAAATGGAGGCTCTAGACCCTTCCAGAGCCGAGATATCGGATGTCAAAGTTTTGACCCGAAAAAAAAAAAACATAAGGGGTAACACTGTCGTTTTTGGCCGAAATTTTGACCCCCTCCGATCTTCTTGAAACTCTGGATTCTGACAGAGGGCCACGAGACTTCGACCAGCGCGCAAAAATGGAGGCTCTAGACCCTTCCAGAGCCGAGATATCGGATGTCAAAGTTTTGACCCGAAAAAAAAAACATAAGGGGTAACACTGTCGTTTTTGGCCGAAATTTTGACCCCCTCCGATCTTCTTGAAACTCTGGATTCTGACAGAGGGCCATGAGACTTCGACCAGCGCGCAAAAATGGAGGCTCTAGACCCTTCCAGAGCCGAGATATCGGATGTCAAAGTTTTGACCTGAAAAAAAAACATAAGGGGTAACACTGTCGTTTTTGGCCGAAATTTTGACCCCCTCCGATCTTCTTGAAACTCTGGATTCTGACAGAGGGCCACGAGACTTCGACCAGCGCGCAAAAATGGAGGCTCTAGACCCTTCCAGAGCCGAGATATCGGATGTCAAAGTTTTGACCCGAAAAAAAAACATAAGGGGTAACACTGTCGTTTTTGGCCGAAATTTTGACCCCCTCCGATCTTCTTGAAACTCTGGATTCTGACAGAGGGCCACGAGACTTCGACCAGCGCGCAAAAATGGAGGCTCTAGACCCTTCCAGAGCCGAGATATCGGATGTCAAAGTTTTGACCCGAAAAAAAAACATAAGCGGTAACACTGTCGTTTTTGGCCGAAATTTTGACCCCCTCCAATCTTCTTGAAACTCTGGATTCTGACAGAGAGCCACAAGACTTCGACCAGCGCGCAAAAATGGAGGCTCTAGACCCTTCCAGAGCCGAGATATCGGATGTCAAAGTTTTGACCCGAAAAAAAACATAAGGGGTAACACTGTCGTTTTTGGCCGAAATTTTGACCCCCTCCGATCTTCTTGAAACTCTGGATTCTGACAGAGGGCCACGAGACTTCGACCAGCGCGCAAAAATGGAGGCTCTAGACCCTTCCAGAGCCGAGATATCGGATGTCAAAGTTTTGACCTGAAAAAAAAACATAAGGGGTAACACTGTCGTTTTTGGCCGAAATTTTGACCCCCTCCGATCTTCTTGAAACTCTGGATTCTGACAGAGGGCCACGAGACTTCGACCAGCGCGCAAAAATGGAGGCTCTAGACCCTTCCAGAGCCGAGATATCGGATGTCAAAGTTTTGACCCGAAAAAAAAACATAAGGGGTAACACTGTCGTTTTTGGCCGAAATTTTGACCCCCTCCGATCTTCTTGAAACTCTGGATTCTGACAGAGGGCCACGAGACTTCGACCAGCGCGCAAAAATGGAGGCTCTAGACCCTTCCAGAGCCGAGATATCGGATGTCAAAGTTTTGACCTGAAAAAAAAACATAAGGGGTAACACTGTCGTTTTTGGCCGAAATTTTGACCCCCTCCGATCTTCTTGAAACTCTGGATTCTGACAGAGGGCCACGAGACTTCGACCAGCGCGCAAAAATGGAGGCTCTAGACCCTTCCAGAGCCGAGATATCGGATGTCAAAGTTTTGACCCGAAAAAAAAACATAAGGGGTAACACTGTCGTTTTTGGCCGAAATTTTGACCCCCTCCGATCTTCTTGAAACTCTGGATTCTGACAGAGGGCCACGAGACTTCGACCAGCGCGCAAAAATGGAGGCTCTAGACCCTTCCAGAGCCGAGATATCGGATGTCAAAGTTTTGACCTGAAAAAAAAAACATAAGGGGTAACACTGTCGTTTTTGGCCGAAATTTTGACCCCCTCCGATCTTCTTGAAACTCTGGATTCTGACAGAGGGCCACGAGACTTCGACCAGCGCGCAAAAATGGAGGCTCTAGACCCTTCCAGAGCCGAGATATCGGATGTCAAAGTTTTGACCTGAAAAAAAAACATAAGGGGTAACACTGTCGTTTTTGGCCGAAATTTTGACCCCCTCCGATCTTCTTGAAACTCTGGATTCTGACAGAGGGCCACGAGACTTCGACCAGCGCGCAAAAATGGAGGCTCTAGACCCTTCCAGAGCCGAGATATCGGATGTCAAAGTTTTGACCTGAAAAAAAAACATAAGGGGTAACACTGTCGTTTTTGGCCGAAATTTTGACCCCCTCCGATCTTCTTGAAACTCTGGATTCTGACAGAGGGCCACGAGACTTCGACCAGCGCGCAAAAATGGAGGCTCTAGACCCTTCCAGAGCCGAGATATCGGATGTCAAAGTTTTGACCTGAAAAAAAAACATAAGGGGTAACACTGTCGTTTTTGGCCGAAATTTTGACCCCCTCCGATCTTCTTGAAACTCTGGATTCTGACAGAGGGCCACGAGACTTCGACCAGCGCGCAAAAATGGAGGCTCTAGACCCTTCCAGAGCCGAGATATCGGATGTCAAAGTTTTGACCTGAAAAAAAAACATAAGGGGTAACACTGTCGTTTTTGGCCGAAATTTTGACCCCCTCTGATCTTCTTGAAACTCTGGATTCTGACAGAGGGCCACGAGACTTCGACCAGCGCGCAAAAATGGAGGCTCTAGACCCTTCCAGAGCCGAGATATCGGATGTCAAAGTTTTGACCTGAAAAAAAAACATAAGGGGTAACACTGTCGTTTTTGGCCGAAATTTTGACCCCCTCCGATCTTCTTGAATCTCTGGATTCTGACAGAGGGCCACGAGACTTCGACCAGCGCGCAAAAATGGAGGCTCTAGACCCTTCCAGAGCCGAGATATCGGATGTCAAAGTTTTGACCTGAAAAAAAAACATAAGGGGTAACACTGTCGTTTTTGGCCGAAATTTTGACCCCCTCCGATCTTCTTGAAACTCTGGATTCTGACAGAGGGCCACGAGACTTCGACCAGCGCGCAAAAATGGAGGCTCTAGACCCTTCCAGAGCCGAGATATCGGATGTCAAAGTTTTGACCTGAAAAAAAACATAAGGGGTAACACTGTCGTTTTTGGCCGAAATTTTGACCCCCTCCGATCTTCTTGAAACTCTGGATTCTGACAGAGGGCCACGAGACTTCGACCAGCGCGCAAAAATGGAGGCTCTAGACCCTTCCAGAGCCGAGATATCGGATGTCAAAGTTTTGACCTGAAAAAAAAACATAAGGGGTAACACTGTCGTTTTTGGCCGAAATTTTGACCCCCTCCGATCTTCTTGAAACTCTGGATTCTAAAAGAGGGCCACGAGACTTCGACCAGCGCGCAAAAATGGAGGCTCTAGACCCTTCCAGAGCCGAGATATCGGATGTCAAAGTTTTGACCCGAAAAAAAAACATAAGGGGTAACACTGTCGTTTTTGGCCGAAATTTTGACCCCCTCCGATCTTCTTGAAACTCTGGATTCTGACAGAGGGCCACGAGACTTCGACCAGCGCGCAAAAATGGAGGCTCTAGACCCTTCCAGAGCCGAGATATCGGATGTCAAAGTTTTGACCTGAAAAAAAAACATAAGGGGTAACACTGTCGTTTTTGGCCGAAATTTTGACCCCCTCTGATCTTCTTGAAACTCTGGATTCTGACAGAGGGCCACGAGACTTCGACCAGCGCGCAAAAATGGAGGCTCTAGACCCTTCCAGAGCCGAGATATCGGATGTCAAAGTTTTGACCTGAAAAAAAAACATAAGGGGTAACACTGTCGTTTTTGGCCGAAATTTTGACCCCCTCCTATCTTCTTGAAACTCTGGATTCTGACAGAGGGCCACGAGACTTCGACCAGCGCGCAAAAATGGAGGCTCTAGACCCTTCCAGAGCCGAGATATCGGATGTCAAAGTTTTGACCTGAAAAAAAAACATAAGGGGTAACACTGTCGTTTTTGGCCGAAATTTTGACCCCCTCCGATCTTCTTGAAACTCTGGATTCTGACAGAGGGCCACGAGACTTCGACCAGCGCGCAAAAATGGAAGCTCTAGACCCTTCCAGAGCCGAGATATCGAAGGTCAAAATTTGGACCTGAAAAAAAAACATAAGGGGTAACACTGTCATTTTTTTTTTGGCCAAAATTTTGACCCCCTCCGATCTTCTTGAAACTCTGGATTCTGACAGAGGGCCACGAGACTTCGACCAGCGCGCAAAAATGGAGGCTCTAGACCCTTCCAGAGCCGAGATATCGAAGGTCAAAATTTGGACCTGAAAAAAAAACATAAGGGGTAACACTGTCATTTTTTTTTTTTGGCCGAAATTTTGACCCCCTCCGATCTTCTTGAAACTCTGGATTCTGACAGAGGGCCACGAGACTTCGACCAGCGCGCAAAAATGGAGGCTCTAGACCCTTCCAGAGCCGAGATATCGGATGTCAAAGTTTTGACCTGAAAAAAAAACATAAGGGGTAACACTGTCGTTTTTGGCCGAAATTTTGACTCCCTCCATTCTTCTTGAAACTCTGGATTCTGACAGAGGGCCACGAGACTTCGACCAGCGCGCAAAAATGGAGGCTCTAGACCCTTCCAGAGCCGAGATATCGGATGTCAAAGTTTTGACCTGAAAAAAAAACATAAGGGGTAACACTGTCGTTTTTGGCCGAAATTTTGACCCCCTCCGATCTTCTTGAAACTCTGGATTCTGACAGAGGGCCACGAGACTTCGACCAGCGCGCAAAAATGGAGGCTCTAAACCCTTCCAGAGCTGAGATATCGGATGTCAAAGTTTTGACCCGAAAAAAAAAAAAAACATAAGGGGTAACACTGTCGTTTTTGGCCGAAATTTTGACCCCCTCCAATCTTCTTGAAACTCTGGATTCTGACAGAGGGCCACAAGACTTCGACCAGCGCGCAAAAATGGAGGCTCTAGACCCTTCCAGAGCCGAGATATCGGATGTCAAAGTTTTGACCCGAAAAAAAAACATAAGGGGTAACACTGTCGTTTTTGGCCGAAATTTTGACCCCCTCCGATCTTCTTGAAACTCTGGATTCTGACAGAGGGCCACGAGACTTCGACCAGCGCGCAAAAATGGAGGCTCTAGACCCTTCCAGAGCCGAGATATCGGATGTCAAAATTTTGACCTGAAAAAAAAACATAAGGGGTAACACTGTCGTTTTTGGCCGAAATTTTGACCCCCTCCTATCTTCTTGAAACTCTGGATTCTGACAGAGGGCCACGAGACTTCGACCAGCGCGCAAAAATGGAGGCTCTAGACCCTTCCAGAGCCGAGATATCGAAGGTCAAAATTTGGACCTGAAAAAAAAACATAAGGGGTAACACTGTCATTTTTTTTTTTTGGCCGAAATTTCGACCCCCTCCGATCTTCTTGAAACTCTGGATTCTGACAGAGGGCCACGAGACTTCGACCAGCGCGCAAAAATGGAGGCTCTAGACCCTTCCAGAGCCGAGATATCGAAGGTCAAAATTTGGACCTGAAAAAAAAACATAAGGGGTAACACTGTCATTTTTTTTTGGCCGAAATTTTGACCCCCTCCGATCTTCTTGAAACTCTGGATTTTGACAGAGGGCCACGAGACTTCGACCAGCGCGCAAAAATGGAGGCTCTAGACCCTTCCAGAGCCGAGATATCGAAGGTCAAAATTTGGACCCGAAAAAAAAACATAAGGGGTAACACTGTCATTTTTTTTTTTTGGCCGAAATTTTGACCCCCTCCGATCTTCTTGAAACTCTGGATTCTGACAGAGGGTCACGAGACTTCGACCAGCGCGCAAAAATGGAGGCACTAGACCTTTCCAGAGCCGAGATATCGAAGGTCAAAATTTGGACCCAAAAAAAAAACATAAGGGGTAACACTGTCATTTTTTTTTTTGGCCGAAATTTTGACCCCCTCCGATCTTCTTGAAACTCTGGATTCTGACAGAGGGCCACGAGACTTCGACCAGCGCGCAAAAATGGAAGCTCTAGACCCTTCCAGAGCCGAGATATCGAAGGTCAAAATTTGGACCTGAAAAAAAACATAAGGGGTAACACTGTCATTTTTTTTTGGCCAAAATTTTGACCCCCTCCGATCTTCTTGAAACTCTGGATTCTGACAGAGGGCCACGAGACTTCGACCAGCGCGCAAAAATGGAGGCTCTTGACCCTTCCAGAGCCAAGATATCGAAGGTCAAAATTTGGACCTGAAAAAAAATCATAAGGGGTAACACTGTCATTTTTTTTTTTTTTGGCCGAAATTTTGACCCCCTCCGATCTTCTTGAAACTCTGGATTCTGACAGAGGGCCACGAGACTTCGACCAGCGCGCAAAAATGGAGGCTCTAGACCCTTCCAGAGCCGAGATATCGAAGGTCAAAATTTGGACCTGAAAAAAAACATAAGGGGTAACACTGTCATTTTTTTTTTGGCTGAAATTTTGACCCCCTCCGATCTTCTTGAAACTCTGGATTCTGACAGAGGGCCACGAGACTTCGACCAGCGCGCAAAAATGGAGGCTCTAGACCCTTTCAGAGCCGAGATATCGAAGGTCAAAATTTGGACCTGAGAAAAAAAAACATAAGGGGTAACACTGTCATTTTTTTTTTGGGCCGAAATTTTGACCCCCTCCGATCTTCTTGAAACTCTGGATTCTGACAGAGGGCCACGAGACTTCGACCAGCGCGCAAAAATGGAGGCTCTAGACCCTTCCAGAGCCGAGATATCGAAGGTCAAAATTTGGACCTGAAAAAAAAACATAAGGGGTAACACTGTCATTTTTTTTTTTTGGCCGAAATTTTGACCCCCTCCGATATTCTTGAAATTCTGGATTCTGACAGAGGGCCACGAGACTTCGACCAGCGCGCAAAAATGGAGGCTCTAGACCCTTCCAGAGCTGAGATATCGAAGGTCAAAACTTGGACCGGAAAAAAAAACATAAGGGGTAACACTGTCATTTTTTTTTTTTGGCCGAAATTTTGACCCCCTCCGATCTTCTTGAAACTCTGGATTCTGACAGAGGGCCACGAGACTTCAACCAGCGCGCAAAAATGGAGGCTCTAGACCCTTCCAGAGCCGAGATATCGAAGATCAAAATTTGGACCTGAAAAAAAAATATTAGGGGTAACACTGTCAATTTTTTTTTTTTGGCCGAAATTTTGACCCCCTCTGATCTTCTTGAAACTCTGGATTCTGACAGAGGGCTACGAGACTTCGACCAGCGCGCAAAAATGGAGGCTCTAGACCCTTCCAGAGCCGAGATATCGAAGATCAAAATTTGGACCTGAAAAAAAAACATAAGGGGTAACACTGTCATTTTTTTTTTGGCCGAAATTTTGACCCCCTCCGATCTTCTTGAAATTCTGGATTCTGACAGAGGGCCACGAGACTTCGACCAGCGCGCAAAAATGGAGGCTCTAGACCCTTCCAGAGCCGAGATATCGAAGGTCAAAACTTGGACCTGAAAAAAAAAACATAAGGGGTAACACTGTCATTTTTTTTTTGGCCGAAATTTTGACCCCCTCCGATCTTTTTGAAACTCTGGATTCTGACAGAGGGCCACGAGACTTCAACCAGCGCGCAAAAATGGAGGCTCTAGACCCTTCCAGAGCCGAGATATCGAAGATCAAAATTTGGACCTGAAAAAAAAACATAAGGGGTAACACTGTCATTTTTTTTTTGGCCGAAATTTTGACCCCCTCCGATCTTCTTGAAACTCTGGATTCTGACAGAGGGCCACGAGACTTCGACCAGCGCGCAAAAATGGAGGCTCTAGACCCTTCCAGAGCCGAGATATCGAAGGTCAAAATTTGGACCTGAAAAAAAAACATAAGGGGTAACACTGTCATTTTTTTTTTTGGACGAAATTTTGACCCCCTCTGATCTTCTTGAAACTCTGGATTCTGACAGAGGGCCACGAGACTTCGACCAGCGCGCAAAAATGGAGGCTCTAGACCCTTCCAGAGCCGAGATATCGAAGGTCAAAGTTTGGACCTGAAAAAAAAAACATAAGGGGTAACACTGTCATTTTTTTTTGGCCGAAATTTTGACCCCCTCCGATCTTCTTGAAACTCTGGATTCTGACAGAGGG
Organism: Cyprinella venusta; assembly: GCA_038021265.1. Lineage (NCBI taxonomy): Eukaryota > Metazoa > Chordata > Actinopteri > Cypriniformes > Leuciscidae > Cyprinella > Cyprinella venusta. The sequence continues at coordinate 29,468,333 of CM075869.1, read as the reverse complement.
CCACGAGACTTCGACCAGCGCGCAAAAATGGAGGCTCTAGACCCTTCCAGAGCCGAGATATCGAAGGTCAAAATTTGGACCTGAAAAAAAAACATAAGGGGTAACACTGTCATTTTTTTTGGCCGAAATTTTGACCCCCTCCGATCTTCTTGAAACTATGGATTCTGACAGAGGGCCACGAGACTTTGACCAGCGCGCAAAAATGGAGGCTCTAGACCCTTCCAGAGCCGAGATATCGAAGGTCAAAATTTGGACCTGAAAAAAAAACATAAGGGGTAACACTGTCATTTTTTTTTTGGCCGAAATTTTTACCCCCTCCGATCTTCTTGAAACTCTGGATTCTGACAGAGGGCCACGAGACTTTGACCAGCGCGCAAAAATGGAGGCTCTAGACCCTTCCAGAGCCGAGATATCGAAGGTCAAAAATTGGACCTGAAAAAAAAACATAAGGGGTAACACTTTAATTTTTTTTCTGGCCGAAATTTTGACCCCTTCCGATTTTCTTGAAACTCTGGATTCTGACAGAGGGCCACGAGACTTCGACCAGCGCGCAAAAATAAAGGCTCTAGACCCTTCCAGAGCCGAGATATCGAAGGTCAAAATTTGGACCTGAAAAAAAAACATAAGGGGTAACACTGTAATTTTTTTTTGGCCGAAATTTTGACCCCCTCCGATCTTCTTGAAACTCTGGATTCTGACAGAGGGCCACTGGACTTCGACCAGCGCGCAAAAATGGAGGCTCTAGACCCTTCCAGAGCCGAGATATCGAAGGTCAAAATTTAGACCTGAAAAAAAACATAAGGGGTAACACTGTCATTTTTTTTTGGCCGAAATTTTGACCCCCCCCCCGATCTTCTTGAAACTCTGGATTCTGACAGAGGGCCACGAGACTTCGACGAAGGTCAAAATTTGGACCTGAAAAAAAAACATAAGGGGTAACACTATCATTTTTTTTTGGCCGAAATTTTGACCCCCTCCGATCTTCTTGAAACTCTGGATTCTGACTGAGGGCCACGAGACTTCGACCAGCGCGCAAAAATGGAGGCTCTAGACCCTTCCAGAGTCGAGATATCGAAGGTCAAAATTTGGACCCGAAAAAAAAACATAAGGGGTAACACTGTCATTTTTTTTTGGCCGAAATTTTGACCCCCTCCGATCTTCTTGAAACTCTGGATTCTGACAGAGGGCCACGAGACTTCGACCAGCGCGCAAAAATGGAGGCTCTAGACCCTTCCAGAGCCAAGATATCGAAGGTCAAAATTTGGACCTGAAAAAAAAACATAAGGGGTAACACTGTCATTTTTTTTTTTGGCCGAAATTTTGACCCCCTCCAATCTTCTTGAAACTCTGGATTCTGACAGAGGGCCACGAGACTTCGACCAGCGCACAAAAATGGAGGCTCTAGACCCTTCCAGAGCCGAGATATCGAAGGTCAAAATTTGGACCTGAAAAAAAAACATAAGGGGTAACACTGTTATTCTTTTTTTTGGCCGAAATTTTGACCCCCTCCGATCTTCTTGAAACTCTGGACTCTGACAGAGGGCCACGAGACTTCGACCAGCGCGCAAAAATGGAGGCTCTAGACCCTTCCAGAGCCGAGATATCGAAGGTCAAAATTTGGACCTGAAAAAAAAACATAAGGGGTAACACTGTCATTTTTTTTTTTGTCCGAAATTTTGACCCCCTCCGATCTTCTTGAAACTCTGGACTCTGACAGAGGGCCACGAGACTTCGACCAGCGCGCAAAAATGGAGGCTCTAGACCCTTCCAGAGCCGAGATATCGAAGGTCAAAATTTGGACCTGAAAAAAAAACATAAGGGGTAACACTGTCATTTTTTTTTTTGGCCGAAATTTTGACCCCCTCCGATCTTCTTGAAACTCTGGATTCGGACAGAGGGCCACGAGACTTTGACCAGCGCGCAAAAATGGAGGCTCTAGACCCTTCCAGAGCCGAGATATTGAAGGTCAAAATTTGGACCTGAAAAAAAAACATAAGGGGTAACACTGTCTTTTTTTTTTTTTTGGCCGAAATTTTGACCCCCTCCGATCTTCTTGAAACTCTGGATTCTGACAGAGGGCCACGAGACTTCGACCAGCGCGCAAAAATGGAGGCTCTAGACCCTTCCAGAGCCGAGATATCGAAGGTCAAAATTTGGACCTGAAAAAAAAACATAAGGGGTAACACTATCATTTTTTTTTGGCCGAAATTTTGACCCCCTCCGATCTTCTTGAAACTCTGGATTCTGACAGAGGGCCACGAGACTTCGACCAGCGCGCAAAAATGGAGGCTCTAGACCCTTCCAGAGCCGAGATATCGGATGTCAAAGTTTTGACCTGAAAAAAAAACATAAGGGGTAACACTGTCGTTTTTGGCCGAAATTTTGACCCCCTCCGATCTTCTTGAAACTCTGGATTCTGACAGAGGGCCTCGAGACTTCGACCAGCGCGCAAAAATGGAGGCTCTAGACCCTTCCAGAGCCGAGATATCGGATGTCAAAGTTTTGACCTGAAAAAAAAACATAAGGGGTAACACTGTCGTTTTTGGCCGAAATTTTGACCCCCTCTGATCTTCTTGAAACTCTGGATTCTGACAGAGGGCCACGAGACTTCGACCAGCGCGCAAAAATGGAGGCTCTAGACCCTTCCAGAGCCGAGATATCGGATGTCAAAGTTTTGACCTGAAAAAAAAACATAAGGGGTAACACTGTCATTTTTTTTTTTTTGGCCGAAATTTTGACCCCCTCCGATCTTCTTGAAACTCTGGATTCTGACAGAGGGCCACGAGACTTCGACCAGCGCGCAAAAATGGAGGCTCTAGACCCTTCCAGAGCCGAGATATCGAAGGTCAAAGTTTGGACCTGAAAAAAAAAAACATAAGGGGTAACACTGTCATTTTTTTTTGGCCGAAATTTTGACCCCCCCCCGATCTTCTTGAAACTCTGGATTCTGACAGAGGGCCACAAGACTTCGACCAGCGCGCAAAAATGGAGGCTCTAGACCCTTCCAGAGCCAAGATATCGAAGGTCAAAATTTGGACCTGAAAAAAAAACATAAGGGGTAACACTGTCATTTTTTTTTTTTTGGCCGAAATTTTGACCCCCTCCGATCTTCTTGAAACTCTGGATTCTGACAGAGGGCCACGAGACTTCGACCAGCGCGCAAAAATGGAGGCTCTAGACCCTTCCAGAGCCGAGATATCGAAGGTCAAAATTTGGACCTGAAAAAAAACATAAGGGGTAACACTGTCATTTTTTTTTTTTTGGCCGAAATTTTGACCCCCTCCGATCTTCTTGAAACTCTGGATTCTGACAGAGGGCCACGAGACTTCGACCAGCGCGCAAAAATGGAGGCTCTAGACCCTTCCAGAGCCGAGATATCGAAGGTCAAAATTTGGACCTGAAAAAAAAAACGTAAGGGGTAACACTGTAATTTTTTTTTTCTGGCCGAAATTTTGACCCCCTCCGATCTTCTTGAAACTCTGGATTCTGACAGAGGGCCACGAGATTTCGACCAGCGCGCAAAAATGGAGGCTCTAGACCCTTCCAGAGCCGAGATATCGAAGGTCAAAATTTGGACCTGAAAAAAAAAACATAAGGGGTAACACTGTCATTTTTTTTTTTTTGGCCGAAATTTTGACCCCCTCCGATCTTCTTGAAACTCTGGATTCTGACAGAGGGCCACGAGACTTCAACCAGCGCGCAAAAATGGAGGCTCTAGACCCTTCCAGAGCCGAGATATCGAAGGTCAAAATTTGGACCTGAAAAAAAAACATAAGGGGTAACACTGTCATTTTTTTTTTGGCCGAAATTTTGACCCCCTCCGATCTTCTTGAAACTCTGGATTCTGACAGAGGGCCACGAGACTTCGACCAGCGCGCAAAAATGGAGGCTCTAGACCCTTCCAGAGCCGAGATATCGAAGGTCAAAATTTGGTCCTGAAAAAAAAAACATAAGGGGTAACACTGTCATTTTTTTTTTGGCCGAAATTGACCCCCTCCGATCTTCTTGAAACTCTGGATTCTGACAGAGGGCCACGAGACTTCAACCAGCGCGCAAAAATGGAGGCTCTAGACCCTTCCAGAGCCAAGATATCGAAGGTCAAAATTTGGACCTGAAAAAAAAACATAAGGGGTAACACTGTCATTTTTTTTTTGGCTGAAATTTTGACCCCCTCCAATCTTCTTGAAACTCTGGATTCTGACAGAGGGCCACGAGACTTCGACCAGCGCGCAAAAATGGAGGCTCTAGACCCTTCCAGAGCCGAGATATCGAAGGTCAAAATTTGGACCTGAAAAAAAAACATAAGGGGTAACACTGTCATTTTTTTTTTTTGGCCGAAATTTTGACCCCCTCCGATCTTCTTGAAACTCTGGACTCTGACAGAGGGCCACGAGACTTCGACCAGCGTGCAAAAATGGAGGCTCTAGACCCTTCCAAAGCCGAGATATCGAAGGTCAAAATTTGGACCTGAAAAAAAAAACATAAGGGGTAACACTGTCATTTTTTTTTTGGCCGAAATTTTGACCCCCTCCGATCTTCTTGAAACTCTGGATTCTGACAGAGGGCCACGAGACTTCGACCAGCGCGCAAAAATGGAGGCTCTAGACCCTTCCAGAGCCGAGATATCGAAGGTCAAAATTTGGACCTGAAAAAAAAAAACATAAGGGGTAACACTGTCATTTTTTTTTTGGCCGAAATTTTGACCCCCTCCGATCTTCTTGAAACTCTGGATTCTGACAGAGGGCCACGAGACTTCGACCAGCGCGCAAAAATGGAGGCTCTAGACCCTTCCAGAGCCAAGATATCGAAGGTCAAAATTTGGACCTGAAAAAAAAACATAAGGGGTAACACTGTCATTTTTTTTTTTGGCCGAAATTTTGACCCCCTCCAATCTTCTTGAAACTGTGGATTCTGACAGAGGGCCACGAGACTTCGACCAGCGCGCAAAAATGGAGGCTCTAGACCCTGCCAGAGCCGAGATATCGAAGGTCAAAAATTGGACCTGAAAAAAAAAACATAAGGGGTAACACTGTCATTTTTTTTTTGGCCGAAATTTTGACCCCCTCTGATCTTCTTGAAACTCTGGACTCTGACAGAGGGCCACGAGACTTCGACCAGCGCGCAAAAAATGGAGGCTCTAGACCCTTCCAGAGCCGAGATATCGAAGGTCAAAATTTGGACCTGAAAAAAAAACATAAGGGGTAACACTGTCATTTTTTTTTTGGCCGAAATTTTGACCCCCTCCGATCTTCTTGAAACTGTGGATTCTGACAGAGGGCCACGAGACTTCGACCAGCGCGCAAAAATGGAGGCTCTAGACCCTTCCAGAGCCGAGATATCGAAGGTCAAAATTTGGACCTGAAAAAAAAACATAAGGGGTAACACTGTCATTTTTTTTTTTTTGGCCGAAATTTTGACCCCCTCCGATCTTCTTGAAACTCTGGATTCTGACAGAGGGCCACGAGACTTCGACCAGCGCGCAAAAATGGAGGCTCTAGACCCTTCCAGAGCCGAGATATCGAAGGTCAAAGTTTGGACCTGAAAAAAAAAACATAAGGGGTAACACTGTCATTTTTTTTTGGGCCGAAATTTTGACCCCCTCCGATCTTCTTGAAACTCTGGACTCTGACAGAGGGCCACGAGACTTCGACCAGCGCGCAAAAATGGAGGCTCTAGACCCTTCCAGAGCCGAGATATCGAAGGTCAAAATTTGGACCTGAAAAAAAAACATAAGGGGTAACACTGTCATTTTTTTTTTTGGCCGAAATTTTGACCCCCTCCGATCTTCTTGAAACTCTGGATTCTGACAGAGGGCCACGAGACTTCGACCAGCGCGCAAAAATGGAGGCTCTAGACCCTTCCAGAGCCGAGATATCGAAGGTCAAAGTTTGGACCTGAAAAAAAAACATAAGGGGTAACACTGTCATTTTTTTTTGGGCCGAAATTTTGACCCCCTCCGATCTTCTTGAAACTCTGGACTCTGACAGAGGGCCACGAGACTTCGACCAGCGCGCAAAAATGGAGGCTCTAGACCCTTCCAGAGCCGAGATATCGAAGGTCAAAATTTGGACCTGAAAAAAAAAACATAAGGGGTAACACTGTCATTTTTTTTGGGAAAAAAAAAAAAAAACGATAGTGTTACCCCTTACGTTTTTTTTCGAGTGGAAATTTGGACTTTCGTTATCTCGGCTCTGGAAGGGTCTAGAGCCTCCATTTTTGCGCGCTGGTTTCGTGGCCCTCTATCAGAATCCAGAGTTTTGAGAAGTTTGGAGAAACTTTATTTCTGGTACCCCTGTCGTTTTTTTCAGGTCGAAATTTTGAATTTCTCTGATCTTCTTGAAACTCTGGATTCTGAACCGAGACGTGTTGGTTCCACTGCTGAGAGAAGTGATGAGCACGAGCAGCTGATACTGCACATTTGCGCACTACCGAACGCACAGGTACAGCGGTTCTAGGATCACCAACAGTACAGAGCCGAGAACTGTTTAGACTGAGCTTGTGTGTCATCTTCTTGCCAGTTATTCAGCCAATAAAATGTAGGCCTGTATATTTAATAGAAAATTGTTTCTAGTAGCCTACTATATAAATACAAAGGTTTAATTGGCATCTTTTTTCAAACGACCTGACCGACCGCGACCCGAATATCATTAAAAATATTTTTGGATGACCTGTTACTGCGGGTAACCGCAGGTGACCACAGGCACCGGCTCGTTTTGAATCAATCCGTGCATCACTGGTTTTAACACACACTTGCACCCCCTACTGGTAAAGCCGACTAACAGCAGATTGCATGGTAAGAGAGAGTATGCATGGTAATCTATTGCTTTTCCTGCAGTTCCTGGACGTCACTGTTGAATTTACTGTCAAATCATTTGAACCACTGAATTTGTGGAAGCGAATTTTCAATGCGAAATAAAATGGACCCTTAAATTGCCTGTTGAATATTATAGGTTGTATTTTTAAACAGTTTGAAAATTTTGGAAGTGAAATATGAAAGGTAAATATGGATTATTGAATTTTTAATCATGAAAATGTGTTTGAAATGTTTTAAAATGAAATATTCACAGCTTAAATATTCAACCATGTTGAATTTCAGTCCATAAAAATGCAAGCCTTAAAAATACAATGGATTAAAATGCAAGCATGGTTAGATTTTTTTTTTTTTCAATTGGTGTTATTCAACATATTTTTTGTTTCAAAAACATTTGACATTATTTTATTTCCATAAATATGCCTATAGCTAATCAGGGATTAGAGCTGAATGTCTCAGTAGACGCTTAGTAGCACACAACATGTGTTGTGGAGAAATATAATGTAAAGTACTGCAATACAAGCAGTTTCTCATGATGATAAATGGTTTGTACTGCCATTGAAAGATGGGGGTTAGTCCAGTTGTTTTAAAATTTTCTCAAAGAAGTCTTTTGTGCTCACCAAGGCATTTATTTGATCAAAAATATAGAGAAAAAAAATAAATATTACAATTTAAAACAACCGTTATCCATTTTAATATAGTTTCAAATGTAATTTATTCCTGTGACGGCAAATCTGAATTTTCAGCATCAGTATTCAGTATCACATGATCATGATTCTAATATGCTTATTTGCTGCTCAAGAAACACTTCCTATCATCAATGCTGAAAACAATTGTAATGCCAAATATTTTATTTATACCTTTTAATGAGTAGGCCTTAGACAAACTGAATATTTGGATGTGACATGTTGATTGTTCATTGTGTCCACCCGCAGTTGAACCTCTGGCTGCTCACTGACCAAAAACCAGAGGGTCTCTAGGCATGTGTTGGCATCAAATCTGCTCTTTCAACATGGAGTTTGGAGTCAGACTATCATTAAAACACATAACACCAAAAACCACGTGGCATGTGGCAGCAGGCAACCAAAAGGAACACAGTAAGGTGAAAAACAACAATACAATGGTTCATGACAAACTTTCTAAAGTGCAAAAAAAATATTACTTAGCACAACATTACTCTCAATTGTAAGTACTAAAGCACCAGAATTAAAATGAGGCCACATGCAACTCTGTGACGTTATCACTGCTCTTAAAGTATACCAGTCAGTACTAATAATTTAACATAACCTGAGTTTTTCCCCATTCACAGCATTAGTAGAATTACAGTAAGTGAGATGAGGTGGATTGTGACAAGAGATAACTCTATTTTGATCAAACTTTAGACAACATTTACTCTTCTACCACAATCTTCTTAGCGGCTTCCAAAACAGACTCTAAGCTGACTTTATCTCCAAACTCCTTTTCTCTGTGCTCTAGGAGAACGCCCTGAAAGTGGGGAAAAAAACAAAAACAAAAACAGATGCATGGGGACAGTCAAGTTGCTAAATCTCTGAATTGGTTTGTAATGATTTAATGGAATATCTATTATAATATATATATTACCTGTTCGCCAGATCCAATGACAAACACCCCTCCCAGGATGAAACCTTCTCCATTCATGTTGCCCTGGTAACCCGACCTCCAGGCCCTTATAAAATTTTGCCAAACTCCCAAGCGAATGAAACCAAGGCCACCCATCTTCCTCTGTTGTGGCCCATAAAATGCTTGCTGTGCACAAATAAGACACCCAGGCAAAACAATGTATGAATGAATAAAGAATTACTGGTAGTTTTGTGCATTATTCAGTAAAGCTTTTCATGCAAGCACATTAGAGCTTCCATTTACCATGTTTGATGTGTGCAATATATGCGTTTATCAATGTTTATATATGATTAAAAGTGTCAATTAAATCTGTTCATCATATTAAGTGTCTCTTCAGAAGACAGAACTCCTTGATTCATATGGATCCTTTTACAAACTTTTGGTTGTGTGGACATTGAGTAGAGAAACTGAAATCTCTAAGGTTTCACCAAAAATGTAAATATATGAACCAAAGTTGAACAAAAGTCTTAAAGGAGTAGTTCACTTTTGAAAAAACTTTTGCTAATAATTTTCTCACCCCCATGTCATCCAAGATGTCCATGTCTTTATTTCTTCAGTCGAAAAGAAATTAAGGTTTTTGACGAAAACATTCCAGGATTTTTCTCCATATAATGCACTTCAGTGGGAACCAAACGGTCCAAGGTCCAAATGAGAGTTTCCGTGCAAACTGTTCAAAGGGCTTTAAACGATTCCAGACGATGAATAAGGTTCTTATCAAGCGAAACGATCACTCATTTAATAAATAAATAACAAAGTTTAAGTTTTAATTGCTCAAATGCTTTAAAACTTAAACTTTGTGTTTTTTTTTTTAAATGAGCGATCGTTTTGCTTCCTTATTCATCGTATGGAATCGTTTAAAGCCCTTTGAACAGTTTACACTGAAACTGTCTTTTGGACCTTGAACCATTTGGTTCCCACTGAAGTGCATTATATGGAGAAAAACCCTTGAATGTTTTCATCAAAAACCTTAATTTCTTTTCGACTGAAGAAAGAAAGACGTGGATATCTTGGATGACATGGGAGTGAGTAAATTATCATCAAAAGTTGTTTTGAAAAGTGAACTACTCCTTTAAGAACAACTCAAGGGTAAATGATGGAAGAATTTTCATTTTTGGGTGAACTGTCCCTTTAATGTTTACTTACCTTTTCATCCAAGAAAATTTCCCCTGCAAACTGAGGCCTGAAGGCTTGAATCTCCGTACCTATATTCTCCTTCACAACGGCATACAGAGGGACCCCGAGCTTATCCAGCTGGGGCTTCAGAGAGGACAGCTCAGAGGCCTCCTGCAGATACACAATCACATATTCATGTATTAAATGTATTGACTCGGTGTTTCCCACCATAGTTTAATAATGAACTGAAAACATTTGTAAATTTTATTACGAGGAACATGATCACTTTACCTCTCTGCACAAAAATCATCCAGGTCGCCGGACAGCCATGATCACTGCACCAGATCTCTCCCAGAGAACTTTCGCTTTTAAAGTCCTCTCATCTGAATGGATACAGATGGGAAAACATTACAATAAATATAGTGACTGCTTTTCTTATTTATGACAGCAACTGGCCAAAATGTAATTTCACTTCCACTGGATTCAGTTCATTTCTTACCACTGTCGATGGTTTTGAGGTCAGCGTTCCCAAGATACTCTACAGTAGCAGGTGCCGATTTAGTCAGCAGAAAGTCGGTGTTTGCAAATATTAAGCCGGCGATGGCGGCCCCCACAGCTCCAAGACCTAGTGACCACATGCCCATGGCAAGAGTCTCACCCTCCAGGATGGATGACGACACTGTAGTGAAAATATATTCAGTATGGTAGGTTACAAACATTAGCTGAATCCCAATTCAGAGGCTGCATCCTTTGAAGGATGTGCACTTCAAAGGCCATGTCGGACAGAGCGTTGTTAAATGGGACAGTCTAGCCGACAGAGGATTGTTCTTGTCCCTGAGCAGCTGCCGTTAATGATTTTACATTTTTATTATTAGAATAAGCTGAAACCCAACAAAGTGTAATTGTTGGGTAATAACCCTAAAAAAAATCCTGTTGTCATTGGCGCATAATGAATTCTGGGTTAGGCAAGGCCCTGAAGGATCCATCATTTCTATCCTTCATTGTATGGGAAATGGAGGATGCATTTGAAGTTTGAGTCTTCAAATCGGGACAGCCTTCGTCGCGCCTGTGACACAATCATTCTTTGAATGCAGCCTTCGAAGGATGCAGCTTCTGTTTTGGTATTCAGTTATTGTTTCAATAACAAAAGGTAATTTGTTGAAGCTATATTATTATATATGGGTGTGAGTGCACCCCATTTGAAAAGCTTTCATTGCACACATTGAGTTCTCACATTTTTGTACTAAAGGCAAGCATGTAATTGCTATAATACACCAATATGCCAAGACATGCTGGGGCAGGAGCAGTACCTTTTTTCTTACTAAAGGAAGGCTGGCTGTTCTGGTTTTCCCTTGAGAAGTGGCGGTTTGTCGAAATAGCACGAATGCATATAGTGTTGACAGAAGTGGGAAACACTAATGTCTTGAATGGTGGTCGGCATGTAGAGATGGTCAGTGGGAGATACTTTGGAGGGAGGTTATGCGTTTCGACTATCTTATTAATGGCTAGATGCCAGGGAGATTGGGATACAGACACTCTGTACTTGACATTGCAATTTACGCTAAGAGAAATTCTTCCTCTTGGCGACAAATAGGTCAAACGCATGGGCCGCAGTCGCACGAGGGCCATTGCAACGTCCAGGTGAGTTTTAGCCAAACTTTCCCAATTGGGTAAGTTCAGTGGAAAGCTCTGGAGAGGAAAGGAAAACAATGCTTTACCTCTCAATGTAGGCTTTTTTAATATTTAAATAAGCCTTAAAACAAAAATGAGGAACTGTGAGTGTGCACACTTGAGAAATGGAAGTACACTTTGCTATACTTTTAAAAAGAGTTAATAATAATACAGGAAAAAAACTAGGCAACTTTAAAACAATATACTTAAGTGTGAACTGAATGTAATGACACTCAACTGCATGTTAATTGCAATTAAATGAAAATGTATTATAGGCTATTAAATTCAATTAGTCAAAAACACATTAAAATAAGTGTAGGCCTACTTCTTTAAAATACAATAAAATATTATTACAACAATTACTTAAAATGTACTTTAAATTTAAAAGTTTAATTTGACATTATTAAGTATTAAGTGTGTTAAGAAACAGTCATGAAATTGTACTCAAGTTTACTTTTTATTTTTTTAAAACATTATCTGCAAGTAGGTCTAGAGTGTTTTTTTACTCTTCTGCTGAACACAAAAGAATATATTTTGAAGAATAATGGGTAACTAAACAGTTGATGGCCCATCCCATTGACTTCCATAATTTGAAAAAAAAAAAAAAGTTTTTGTTTGGTTACCCATATTCTTCACAATATCTTCTTTTTTTTTCCTCAAGAAATAAATTCATACAGGTTTGGAACAACTTGAGGGTGAGTAAGTGATGACAATTTTTTATTAGTAGGTGAACTATCCCTTTAAGGATTTGAAGTAACGTGACACATTCTCCCCAATATTATTATGAAGGTGATTTCTGTCATGTAACTTACAGAGAAGGTTCACAACAAAAGCGACCAAACTCAGCGCTACTGAGATATAAAAACATTTATCCGGTGTAGAGGATTAGAAATATCAATATATTTTACTGTACATACATTACAATATATTTCATTTAATACGTTAGTATTCATTGTTAGCTTGAGTAACGTTATTAACTAATGTTTATCGGTTTCAAAATAGAATAAAATGTGAAACATTAACTTAACTGTTACATATGCTTAAGGACATTAACGTAAGGATAAATGCTGTAAGCAATGCAGAGCCCGCAAATAGATTATTTTATATTTTGCACTGCTTGCACAGGAGGCTAAAGTCCACCAAGCTAACACTTGCTAGCTTGTTTGCCTAGATAGGCATTTGTTGTTACAACGCAAGTTACAAGCACTGACCATTTAAGAATATTAACTATCATAAACATTAATATCTGCATCAAAGCTCTGGTTTCAAGGGTTGATAACACAATAAAAAGGAATAATACTCACAGCTTGCAGTTCTACGTTTTTTTTCTCAGTGGGCTGTCAAACTACGCGGCCGTTCAGTTGACTAGCAGGCAGCAATAAATCTGTACTGCGCCTGCGCAGAAGTTTTACCCATACGCACAACCGGCGCTGCGTCATCATAGAATGTCCCCGCCCCCTTTTGGGGGAAAACAAACTAGACTCCCCATAGACTTCAATACAAAATAACGGCAAAAACCAACGTCCGTAGGCAGCCGACAGGCGTAAATAACTTAAGAAATCACTTATACACCGGATGTCCAGCCTGCCTGCCATAGAGCGTGAAAAATACATTTTTTATGCCCGTTATCAACTAGCCCAGGCTACCTGCCATCATAATCATTAATTCATGAGATATACATTACGGTTTTTTTTTATAAATGATTTCTTAACTTATTTACGCCTGTAAGCTGTGTACGGACGTTAGTTTTTGCTGTTATTTTGTATTGAAGTCTATAGACCATTTCAAAAGATGTAAACAACACTGGTCCAGAAGCACTTCCTGTTTCAGTTTGTAACTGTTTTCTTTATTTCACATGTAAAGAAAACTTCTTAAAGATGTTTGTTTAACGTTTTGATTCAGTTTTAAATGTTCTGTTGGTTGTATTTTATCCCAGCTTTAATGTAGTGTTAAAAAACTGAAACAGGAAGTGCTTCTGGGCCAGTGTTGTTTACATCTTTTGAAATGGTCTATACGCCTTATTCACGGCAGCGCCATCTTTGATTTTTAATGAGAATGAAAGCGAGGCTGTGAGGGATAGACTTGCATCTCTTCAATGGGCTGTACTGTTATTTAATGTGTTTTTGGATTGTTCTGCTCATGAAACACTGGAAAAATATCTTTCCAAGAAATGTCAGTTGACAAGAAACTCCCGACAATGTAAGCCGTGGAAAATTATAAGTAATCTAGTCGCTTTATTCAGCTTTTTACAGCGGATGCCATTGGAAACATGGCAAGTCTATCCCTCACAGCCTCACTTTCATAACTGTCATGGCGCTGCTCTGAATAAGGTCTATGGGGAGTCTAGTTTGTTTTCCCCCAAAAAGGGGCGGGGACAAAATTGACAGTTAAGTTCCCGGATGTGCCGGTTGTGCTTATCCTTCGTTCATGTAGTTTAATATACAATGGAAAAAATTATATATATATATATATATATATATATATATATATATATATATATATTAATATAAAATATTAATATTTTTATATTAAAATAAATACATATGTTTCTGGGTAAGTATACATCCTGGTTATGAATTACTGGCTATCTCCAAACCATTCCAAGACATGTTGTAAATGTGGAGGATGGCGCAGGCTGTTATGACCTGAAATTATAAAAAAGAAACAAAATTACATTTTCTGAACAAAAGTAAGGTCTTTTGAATTCACTTACATGGGGTACAGCACAAAGGTGTGGTGCACTTCCAGAGCTTGCAGAAAGATGGCCCTAAACCTGGTTTTCATCATCCCAAAAGCACCGCAATAACAGGCAAGATAATACCCATACTGCACTGTGAGGGTCATGCCTGCAATCATCAATCCATCCATTTTCCCACCCGCTGGTCCAATGTGGCTACAGGATAATATTATACAGGTATAATTTTTTAAAAATATTTATAAATATTTGTTTTTTACAATTATCAAATTGTTTGATTAAGGTTTATACATGCTAGTTTCCATGACAATGTTCAAGATAAATCTTTTCATTACTACTAGAGCTGCCAGTTTGCTAAGTTTCACATGATTATTAAACAGCAAGTACAAACTCAGTGTACGAATTCACTCACTCATTTTCATGCACTCCTTCAAGGGGACTATTTTAGTGGAGTATAGGGAATAGTGAATGAGTGTATAGGGGGGCGATTTCGAACACAGCCTTTGTTTGTTCTGAGTGTTTTGAGTTTTGGCAAATTAATACTATACTGGTCCGAATAGATCCTTTTCTCATCTTTATTGCAACCGATAACAGTAAAGTTATTATTTTGACAAATATATATATATATATATATATATATATATATATATATATATATATATATATATATATTGCTCTTCATGAGTTCCTGAGTTCCTTTCCATTACATTACATAGTCAGTCCTGAGTACGTTTGCTTACAAGTGAACTTGATTATGTAAGACGATACAGTTAGGTTAGCGGATCTGGACCAGCTCTGTTTTGGTGGTAATGGTTATTTTTAGGGGAGAGGGGCAGTAGCCAGTTGCTTCTGGCTGCTGTAAGCTGGAATGTGCTGAGATGAAAGTTGTCCCAACATCCCACCCTCTCCTGCAGCTGCTGCATTCCAGCAGACCGAGGCAATGTGGGAAACCTCCTTCATTTAATAGTGGTAACCGTAGCTGCAGTAAGTCTAGTGGATTATTATAGTAATGAATGATGATGAAAAATATGACAATTAAGTGGTAACACAGTCTCTGTGGTTTATTGTATTTTTAAATAAAATAAAGGGTGTACTACAGATTTAGTTTGAAGGTTCTAAACTGGCAATGAAATCACATGCAGTGAGTGTCGAGGTGGTGATTGCATGAGTTTATTGATCTATTGTGCTCATAATGAAAGGTCATAAATAAGGTACAGGCTCATATCCATCTTGCGCTTAGGTTTCATACCCAGCAGGACCAGCTGTAGAGTTCACCTAGGTCCACCTCACTGGAGCACTCTCAAGAGTTTCTGTCTTACCCAATAGTGTGAGCATGTCTGTCACAGGCCAATCAAAAGTAAGCATCCGTACCCCACCTACTTAACGTATTAGTCTCAGTTAGCCATTGGCTGACGCACTTCACTCCTCCATGCTTATCAAAAGAGTTTACCTTAAAAAAGGGGTGGCAGGGCAGGTAGTTGTGTTTATCACTGGACACCAACCAGCAGCAGCCACGTACATTCACAGAGAACTGCAACAACATATAAACAGATGCTTGTCATCTTGACATCAACCTTTCAACCTTTGTATTTCTGCCACAATTACATCATGTTCTTGATACAAAAACTGAAAACAACGTACCGTATTAAAAGCGTTTTATGAATTTTATGTCTTAAGCACTAAAGAATAACATATTTTGGCTACACTTTTTATCAGGTGTCTTTAACTACAATGACCTTACATGAAGAAAATGTATTGTATACAAAATTTCGCATGCACATACTATGTTCTTATTGTAGTAATGACACTGAATCCTGAACCTACCCCTAAACCTTAACTTCACCCATGTAGTTACCTTACAACACTCAGTACTTTTGTGGATAAGTACACTATAAGTACATTGAAAGTGCACATACTGTATAATAAATTGCAACCCAAAATACTTTTGCTGCTATTGAGATGGGATACGGGTGTACAGGTTTGGTGGTGTGGTTAGATTTAAGAGTGGGTTAAGGTGTAACAGTGTAATTATTGAAGCTGTTATTAAGTCAATGTAAGTACATTGTTATATTGGTACAAAGACACTTAATATGAAGTGGGACCTAATATTTTATGTAATAACCAACATAAAATGTTTTAGCATTAAAAAAAGGATTAATTTCCTTTTCTGCTAAAGCAGTAGCAACAATATCATCACTTCCCAAGGAAACAAAAAAGATGAATTTTACCCACACCAACTGGAATCATATTCTGGATAAAGGGATCAAACTAAATGCACCACAATGCAAACAAAGTTTCTCCTCCAAACTCTTCAGAATCAGAAAAAACATTTGTAAGCAAAGACACAGAGAATTCACTTTGAACAAGCCAGAAACCAACTACCCTGTAAAGGTGCACCAGTCAACAATGCTTTACATAACAGAGGCCTGTATGAGTGAGTGATACAAAAGAAGCCAAATCTGTAGTTTGCCAAAAAGCCCATTAGCATTGCTGGATCAGCCATTGTGGTCGGTCGGATAACCACAAAATAGAGCTTTGTAGTAAAAAAATCTTCTTAGTCAAAATCCAACAATCCCCAAATGGCTTAATTACAACATGGCATCACATTTAGAAGGACTATGTCTTGTTGAGTAGATGGAAATACCAGAATTAAACCATGTTCATTGAAATAAGAAAAATGTAAACCTTTAATTTCAGAATTAGGCCTACAGTACCTGAATTAATTAATATTAAACATTCTTTTAAAAAAAAGGTTCCGTATTGGCATCTAGTTCCATGAAGAACCTTTTAACATCCATAGAAACTTTACATTCCACAAAAGGTTCTGTAGATTTTTAAAATGTTATTCACATTAATAAGAATAGTTATTTTAAGAACTGTCCACTGAAAGGTTATTTGGGGTAACAAAAATGTTTTTTCTTTGGCATCGCTGGGGAAAAACCCCCTTTTGAAACCTTTATTTTTAAGATGACAAAAGGAACAGATCTTTAAATCAGCAGACTGGAGACATCTATATTTTCCTCCATGTGATATAAAACAGTTATTGCTGTGGATTTTTGGACATGAAATAATCTGTCATAGGTGTATTTAGCAGTGGAACATACTGTACATAACAGGGCTGGTTACTCAGGGCTGGTTATCAGCCATAAACTTTTAAAATAGCTCATTGCCCTGCTTTCATCCATTCAATTTCTGTATCTGATCCTGTTTGGTCAAGTTTGTTTTCAGACAGCTACCACTCATCTACTCGCAGCTGAAGGTTCATAGTTCAAAAAGTGTGTTCTCACGTGCTCACCTGTTTGTCCATGTGTAGTTTATCATGACACGAGGAATCAATGATACTGTTCAGAAAAGGTCTAAGTAAAAATAAGTTGTGTTTTTTATAGCAATTAATCATTTTGTAATTTAATAATAAAGATTAAAAATAATTTCATAAGTAAAAAAAAATTGAATAATTGCAATGATTTCTGATTTTTCCGTCAGAGTGTATCTCATGTGCCATGTCACAGGTTGAGAGTACAACAATATATTGACTTTTGTCTCATCATCTCACTTCATTGACTTATTTGTCCACTTGAAAATTCTCCCCTAAAAATGTATCCACCATGTGGAACAGCAAATCTCTCCTCTTAAAATCTATAATTTATAATGTTTATGTTAAACAAATCTATTCACAGATAAGCATCAATACATTTAATCAGCATCTATGCAATCCACTATCACATTTTAGTTATCTATCACATCCCCATGTGTTGGTGCCTAAAGAACTGAAAAGTAACTAAGATCACAATCCTGTCCTGTCACTATCGCCTTTGGCAGAAAGGCATACGATTTAGATGAGGGCCCAGTGTTTTGTAAGCATCTAAATGTCAAACTATTAACTAAACTTTCCTTTATCAGCTTGTGTAGGCTATTAGAGCTCCTCAGTATTTTGAGAGTGAATCATTCATCAAAACACAGATCAAAGAACGAAGCAGCTAAACAAAATATAGAGAAATCATATTCACATTGATTTCGCAATGTTTTGATCCAGTGGATCTGCCTAATTTGACATTTTGACCCTTGATTATGTCCTCGCTTGACCCATATTACTGCAATAGCCAATGAGGTACCTTGAAGGGGGACTTTTATTTGAGAATGTCGAAACTGACTGAAGAATTCTAGAAAACAATTATAAAAAGGGGGCATATCATGTTACATATTAATCCAAACCTAGAAGATGACAAAATCATTTCACATTAAGCACTGTCTGAGCAGACAGTTCAAAATTTAACAAAGTTTGCCACAACAAGTCTTATTTTAATATGTAAAAAAAACACTATGCGAAAAGTCCTCTATCATCCAATCACATCTGCAGTAGACTTCACACCTCTTCGGATCTGATAAGCACTCTAAACACTCTAGCCCTGATTCGGATTAGAAGAAATATACGTCGAGGGTTTCTAACACAAAAGTGTCCACTGTGTCCATTGACACAGTCAGTCGAGTCCTCACACCCCACAAAAAAAAAACTTCCTATGACAGACTCAGAGCTGAGCACACAAGGGGTTAACAGAGAGTTTCTGAAAGTTTGAATCTCCTCCCCCCAAATAACACCCCATGGAATGGTCTGCCCCACTCGTTCACATGACACGTGTGTGTATGTTTGTGAGTAAGAGAGTGAGTAAAGCTTGGTGTGTGTTTTCTTTCTGCCATATATAGGGGCGAACTTGCTTCGAGGCGAAGTTGTGTGTTAACTGTTATAGTATATAGTCTGTGATCTATCTTCTTTATGCCCTCGGGACTATAAGGAGCTCTGCATACTTGGCCTGCTTCTGCCACAATTGGAGGAAAATTATTGAGCCTTTGATAGATTACTTTGTCCTGTTGATTTTGAAAATCTGCTCAGTTGCTGGCAAACATGGAAGAGCTGAATGACGTTCATGATGACGGATCCTTTATGTTCACCTCAGAGTCTGTGGGAGAAGGGCATCCAGGTGATTTTAAATCTTTCCCTGAACTTTTAAATGAAACTCTCAGAAATGTGCTTTTAAACTATTATATAGTAAAACTATTTTTACTGTTTATTGATTCTAATACTATGTACTTGCATGGAGAAAAAAAAGACATGCACCTACTGTATAGACTAATTCACCTGCCTCGACAAGTCAATGGGGCATATTTTGTAGATAGAAGAAATGGTAAGCTGGTCAAGCAACAGTTCAGAAGGGTTCATTCACACATTTAGTAACAATACTTCCACAGTACCATGTGCTCAGCAGGTATTTCATTGAGTGAAAGTGTAGTAGACAAAAATAGTCAATTAGGGGTCATGACTTTTACGGGGGGGGGGGGGGGGGGTCATATCATATCACTAGGAGGCAATTTATCTAACAATGAACTTACTGTTGCAATGAATTATTTGATTTTGACATGGTTGTCTAGTGAGCGCACATGTATACCAGCAGATATTGCTTTAGTTAGTCTCATGTGGGAACTTGCCAGACCTCACATTTCTTATCGACCATATTGAGGTTCTCTCACGTCATGATACAAGGCCAAAGTGCTATAAACAGTTTCAAGAGTGAAACATCAAGTCATGTCATATATCAAGTGTGCTTTCCCAATAAAACAAAGCCGCTTTACAGAAAACTCTTAATGCCTTTTAATGACATAATCACAACTAGTCTGATTCCTCTTAGACAGATTTTGCAACACTGCAAACTAACCTGTCTGGTTCACTTGGACAAGTTTTGAGTCGTGCTAAACATCTCCAATCAGCACATATTTCAGCAGATCAATCAATAGACGTGCATGTGTAAGACAGAAAATTGATTCCATAACGTTCCAGACCTCATAGATTTGACTTGTTTGTCTCGTATTATCACCTGAGTGTTGTTTTTGACAGTGTAGTTTCTGATGTAACTCACCTAAGCGGTTGGCTCAGCCAGCAGCCCAAATATAGACTGAGTGGATGATTCTGAAAGGAGACGACCACTGGTATTGTCCTCCCGCTGCTCAGCTGTGGTTTTGCTTTGTTGGGATTCCTGTGTCATATAAAGAGTCTTGATTTAGGACAGACATCAAAACTTTTGAAACATGAAACTTTCTGGTGTAATAACACTAAACACACACTTGAACCTTAATCTAAGCCATTACATAACTTTGCTTTTGTAATTGTGATTTTTTTTTAATAGATAAAATCTGTGACCAAATCAGTGACGCAGTTCTTGACGCACACTTGAAGCAGGACCCTGATGCTAAAGTTGCCTGTGGTGAGTGAACTTTTGTAATCCCAAACTAAATAAACATGTAAGGATTTTCTGTATAAACACGAGTGTCAAAATTTTCTTCGAAAGTTCATAGTCCAACAGTTGGTCACTTATCTTGACTCCTGTTCGGTTATAGAGTGACCTGACCATTTCATACACCCTTTCTTATCCTTAAAGTTTAACGGCATTTAAATGGATAACATCCCCATGTCCAAATTCAAGCTAGCGATAAATTATACACTGGCGATTTCCCTTTGTCATGGGTTGTTTGACTAAATAAAATTGTTTTAATCATCAGAGACTGTTTGTAAGACTGGTATGGTACTTCTCTGCGGTGAGATCACATCTCGTGCCAACGTGGACTACCAGAAAATTGTGCGCGACACCATTAAACACATTGGTTACGACAACTCCGAAAAAGGTCAGAATCATTGTTTGGTTAATTATTCGTTCTTTAGACCTTTACTAACTCAACCACCAAATGTTATTCCATGCTTTGCTCATCCCTCTGTTCAGGTTTTGACTACAAAACCTGCAATGTTCTGGTTGCTCTCGAGCAGCAGTCTCCGGATATAGCGCAGGGCGTCCACGTTGACAGACATGAGGAAGATATTGGGGCTGGAGACCAGGTCCGAACACAACGGAAGTGTAAAAAATAGGTTTGAGCACATCATTTGTGATAAACATCTACATGTTGCATTTCCGTTGTGTTTTAGGGGCTCATGTTTGGCTACGCCACTGATGAGACGGAGGAGTGCATGCCGCTGACCATTGTCCTCGCTCACAAACTCAACGCCAAAATGGCCGAGCTGCGGCGGGACGGCACCATCCCATGGCTTCGCCCAGACTCAAAAACTCAGGTCAGCCATATAAGAGTGCAATTGAAGGAAAACAACTTATTTTTTGCACACTTACTATTGCAAGTTGATAATTGTGAGCTGCAATGTGCAGGTTCAGACTTCAGAGCCCCTGACTGACATTGACCATGCTATCTTATCAGCCGAGTGTTCATTGAACCAGTACATTGGCCAATAGGTGTGACGGCTGTTGAGCAAGATATTGACCATGAGGCGGCCTCTTTTAACGCTTATAAGAAAATGACCCCCCGCATGACATCCAGGGCCCCCGAACCTTAATTTTCCCAGTGGGGCAGAGGACACGGCTGTGCACCTGTCAATCTCAGGAGCATGCCAGCAACTGGAAGCTGAAACCTCTGGTCTATTTTAGAGTTCTGCCATTTTCAGACCATACAGCAGGAAATGTCCAAAGTTTTCTCACATTCCCTGTGTTGTACATGTCAATTGAAACATGGCCTATGTTTTCCACAACTCCAGGTCACAGTGCATTACAAGCAGGAGAATGGCGCTGTGATTCCTTTGCGTGTCCACACAGTGGTCATCTCCGTCCAACATGACGACTACATTTCACTGGAGGAGCAGAAGCGTATACTGAAGGAGAAGGTCATCAAAGCCGTGGTGCCAGCAAAATATCTGGACGACCAGACCGTTTACCATATTCAGCCGAGTGGGCGCTTTGTCATCGGAGGGCCTCAGGTAAGCACCCGCTGTCTTTCTATGGTACAGATATTAATTGGCAGTTTTTTCATTTTTGGTGAACTATTGCATAAACCAAAATCATAATCTTTGCTTTTCAGGGAGATGCTGGTGTTACAGGTAGGAAGATTATTGTGGACACATATGGTGGATGGGGGGCTCATGGTGGTGGGGCCTTCTCTGGAAAGGACTACACTAAGGTGGACCGCTCTGCTGCCTATGCTGCACGCTGGGTGGCTAAGTCTCTGGTGAAGGCCAAACTGTGCAGTAGAGTGTTGGTTCAGGTGAGATGAAAGTATAGACATCTTCCAAGTAATCTGGATTAAAACTAGAATGGATGAGCTGGTGTCTGGAGCAGGGTCGTGAATTATAAATGTGTTCTGTAGGTGTCTTACGCCATTGGAGTCGCCCACCCTCTTTCAATCTCCCTCTTCACCTACGGCTCATCGGTAAAACCAGAGAAGGAGTTGCTACACATTGTCAACAAGAACTTTGACCTCCGACCAGGTGTCATTGTTAGGTAAACAATTAATAAGATAAAATGTTCTTATTATTCTTCCACTTCAGGCAAAGAAACTAGCATTTCAAGTTTTTTTATGTTTAAAAAAAAACAAGTGGTTAAGTTCAGTACTTTGTATGGGTGGGTTCAAATGATTAACATGATTTATTTTAGGATTCACTAAAATAAGACTCAAGTTCAAATTCTTAGAAATTACATTTGTCCTTGAGCAATTAATGCCATGTAATGTTAAATCCATTAAATATCTAAAACATCTCTACTTTTAGTCAGAGACAGTGCAAAACGAAACCAAATTTTAAAAATGTGTATTCATTTAAACATATCAACATTGAACAAAAACATGTGGAAACTGTTCTTGTTCTTACAATAACACTATACTTAGTACACTGTTGAAATACAATATTGTGAATTATTTACGCTTTAGTCATTTATTGTGTTTTAATTTGTTGTTATGGAAAGAGCGTAAAAAAATCGTAATTACTTAATTACAATCCTGCTCTATCATTATAGTGATATATAATACAGAATATCACTATGGCATTTCCCAATTTTTCCTCCAGAGGGAGTACAGCTCCCATCAATGTAGCTGGGTACTACTTTAAGTTTCTCTTGAAGGGATAGTTCACACAAAAATTGAAATTGTCATCATTTACTCACCCTCAAGTTGTTTCAAATCTGTGAGAATTTCTTTCTTCTGCCAAACACAAAAGAAGATATTTTGAAGAATGTCGTTAACCAAACAGGTGATGAGGCCCTCCATACTATGGAAGTCAATATGGCCAGTTTGGTTACCCATATTCTTCAAAATATGAGTCAGCACACAGGTTTTACAACTTTAGGGTGAGTAAATGACAGAATTTTCATTTTTGGGTGAACTATCCCTTTAATTCAAATGATTCAATTGTGAAGTTTAGTATAATATTTAATAAGCACTTTTGCACCTAAATTAGGTACAGTTTTGGTTCAAGCAGAATTGAGGTGTCAGCTGTTTGGTGAAAAGCTAAATAACTTAATTTCCACTAACAGGGACCTGAACCTGAAGAGGCCGATCTACCAGAGCACCGCCTGCTATGGTCACTTTGGCCGATCAGATTTTCCCTGGGAGATGGCCAAGAATCTCAAGGTTTAATAAGAGGCGTGCAAGCCTATACCTTCAGTCATTCAGTCGCTTCTTCCTTCTGTGCTCCTCTCCCTTCTGATTTTGGTTCTCCTCTGGCATACACTATATTTTAGATTAGAAAAAAATACTGTAAATGTCATGAAAATCCAGTCTTTTATTTAGAAGTCTTTTGAGAAAGGATCCATTACATCAACACCCATGAAAATCAATCATTCCTTAAAGCTGAATTGTGTCTTTTTGTGTTAAGAGGCGATTTCCTATCCGAGGTTGGCATATAGAGACAACTTTAAGTTATCAGTAAAGCTGAAAAATGTAAATACAGTGACTCGTCTGTAGTGCTACCGAAACGCATGACTCTTTCTTCAGCCACACATTCAGAAAAAAATTGTGAAAAAAATCTTTTCACTCAGGCAGTACCCTTAAAAGGACATCTTTGTACCACTTTTATAACCCCTAAAAGGTGCATACTAGCACCTTAGAGTAGCAATATGTACCTTAAGGTACTACTGTGAACTTTTTAGGGGTTGATAAGGTACACAAGTTGTGAAATTAAAGGTGCTGCATGTCGTTTTTTGGACTGTACTCAAGTACTAAAAATACAGTAATATATTTGCAGATATTCAGGAAACATGCTAAGTTTAAATCCTTGCTTCTCTGAAAAAGAGTGCTATGTTATTCTACTTTGAAAAAAAGAATGGAATTTCAGAATGTCTGTTTTTGTACTCATGTTTTCGTCGACACATGTTTTCGTCGTAGCTACGCCATGAGTTTGACGCAGAAGTATAAATTGGGGTTAAGGCTCAAAGGCTCTTTCCATTGTCAATTACGCGGTTGCGTGTCCTCAATCTGGCAACTTGCATGAGTGAAGTCAGAGAAGGATGGGGCATGGAAACAACTCTCCAATATTTTGAATTTGGACTACAATACCTATTTCAACCACTAGCTGTCAATATTACATACTGCACTTTTAACTTAAATTGGAAAATGGCATAAAACATCTGCGAATAAAGCACCGTTTCCATCCCACGTGTTCGAGAGAACAAAATAATCACATCCTGGGAAAAATAGAAGTAGCTGCAATGGGCTATATGCACGCATAAGTTCCGCATTTGACGCAAGGATGCTCAACAGTTTCCGGTTGGGGAGATTAAAGCGGAGGAAAACCGAGGAAAATGGGATTATGGCAGAGTCTTCAATATTTTTTGTCCTCCCGTCTTTGAAACGTTCATACGTTTAGATGTAATTTTATATATAGTTATGTTTATTTAATATAATTTTAAAAAGAAACTAACACAACGAGGGGTGTCTATTTTAGCTGTTTTTGTGACTAACGTTTCTTTATGTATAAGCATGGAATATTAAATTCAATTTAAATTCTCGGTATTGCATTGGATTCTACAATCGGCGGAAGTTATCGAGCATCCTTAGACCTTCACCGGAAATACCGCTGTGCATAGAGCTTATAGGGGAAAAAACACTGTGGCTATTTTTTTGTACATTTACAATAAGAGGCCGTTTAGACAACACCGTTTTCAGCTAAAAATGGAAAACAAAAATGAAAAACTACAGTGTTTCGGACGGTTGTGTGGGGAAAAACTTTTGAAAACAAGATTCAAAATGCAAGTTTTTGAAAACAATACCGTTATCGTTTCTAAATTTGTGAAAACAATGACGTCATGCGCATTGTGTTTAGTCTATAGGCATGTAGTTTATTTATAAAGTGACATCGCTAACTACTGGGATAACACAAGCTGGGGGGTTTTATCGTCTTCACCGATCCTTGTTAACAGGTATTGTTTTGACAATGCTGTTATCTCTAGGAGAAGGAAAAACGTTTTCATTTGTAGTACATCGTTGTCATGTAAACGTACCCTAACTTGCGCTTGAGACAAAATACAATATGCTATCTTCCGTTTGGAAGCGAATGCCTAACACATTTCAGCTTTATATCTCAAATTATTTAAATCATCATTTTTCAGTTTTTACTACATTGTAATTTTCGTTTTTTCTGTAGTAAAGTTACAGTAGCATGTTATGAGGAGACATGAAATAGTGGACCATTACAAGCTTTAGGCTTTTTACATGTTCTACAATCCGAGAATCATATTCCTCGCATCATATACTTACAGTCTTAAAAGGGTCTAATTAGTGTGCCTTTTTCTTGCATCATAGGATCGTTCCCTTTTTATGCTTCGTTTTTGTCTGCATCATCTCATTATTGTTGGACAATGGCAGGGGGATATTAGTATGAGAATTTTGATGTTTACGTGTACAGATCCTGTGCTGGTCTTACACTGATTGTCACCACTGGAGAGTGAGCATGTGTATGTGTGTGTATGTACAAAGCCAGATTATGTTGCACACTTGAGATGTGTGTGGAAGCCATTGTGTAATCTCATTTGTTCAACAGAGGCATTAATCCTTAAAAACACTGTAAACCATCTTATTACAGTTTTCTTTCAGATTTTTAGCATCTGCATTTAAGATCTGACATGTAAATAATTGTGAATAATTAAAGTGGAAAATTCTTAAATTTGTCCAGTGTCATATGGATCTCTTTAAACACAATGAATGGATATGCCAACCAGAAATTTAATTATGTTGCACATTTAAGTTTCAAATGCACAGAATGCTTACTAGCCTATATTCACAGTTTTTTCAACAAGGCGCCAAAAATTGAAGCACAACACCTGACAAGTCAAAGAAGACTAATCAAATTCAATGTTAGAGCAAACTCAAGGCCACAGTGATTGATTACTAACAGGAATTGTGCAACATCACCTACATCACTAAAGTTAATTGCTCATTCACAGAGAGACAATGTGAGAGTAACTTTTGATTTTGCTTTATTTCCGTACATTTAAATTTACAGCACAATCAAATGCATTTTGCCTAAACATTCTCCAATGAGTGAGCCAATCCTTGGTTGAAACAAAGGCACATAAGGGTTTTATTTTTATTTTGAAGCATGCCACTAAACGCTGATATGTGAATGTTTGTTGAATGTAGACGGCACTGTTTGAAGTATTACGCTTTGAGCAAACAGGTTAGATAATACATGGAAGAACATGAGTCTATGCAAAAGATAACACAGAAAAGTAACACTTTGTCCCTTTTTTAATGGAACAGTCGCAAATGGCAAATCTTTAATTTGTATTCTCCCTCATAGTGACCTCTTTTTTCATGTGAACCATGAGAATGTTTGCCTTTTTTTGCTTGTTACTTAAAAAATTCAGTTAATGTCTGTTAAGCTGTTGTACGACTTTTGCCTTATCAAGTCTTCCAAAACCTTATCATGCAAGAGGAACCAAATGAAATATAAATCATTATTCACAGAAATTATTCTGCATCACGCAAATCTCATTTGATGGCACTGATGGAATAATGCATCATCATGGGATTTAGAATGCTGATGCAAAGGGGAAGATTAACAGTGAAATAACTTCAAATTCACCTGTCTTGTGTGTGGCTTCAGAAGACTTGAAATACAACATGAGTCTTATCAGCTACTTGGTTGTCACTACTTTGAATTGTCAGAGCTGCATAATGATTCTTCGAATGTTTCTTTTGACCTCCACAGGGAAAATAACAGTATGAGTATATAGTGAATTTTTATCTTTGGATGAACTATTTAAGCAGTGACTTTTAAGCAATATCATAGATATTTTTGAGGTACATCAGATAACGGTTTAGTCGAAATAATGGGGCTAACCCAGTCCCCTTTTCAAGATAATGGAACATGAAGGAAATGATCTAAACAAGTAACTGAAACGGTAAAACTTTTTCTCATATGTGGTTGATCAACGGAGTCTTTAACACAGAGGGAAAATATGTGACGAGACAGATCTGAAATTCCTGAGCGTAAAGAAATAGTAAACTGAAATGACAGGAAAGACGTTTTCTGGACGGCACTAGTAACATCAGATTTTGAGAAGCATAAACATGGCTCTTGTCCTGACAAATGGAATGACAAAACTCCCTTGATAATGATTAAGCAACCATATTTTTTTTTTAATGCTGGTAGTATGAAAACATTTGACCATTGTAAACCAAGCTTCATCTGTTTCTTTTTCTCTCAAAACAAACAAAAACAATTATGATCTTGCAGTCCTGCTGCACGTCATTTTGTCTGCAAACAACTCACGTGGATCTAATACATCTGTGAACACATAAACTAGTCCTCCTTCATCCTTAAAGAGCAGCTTCTCAGTCTTTCATTACTAGACGTTTCCTTGTAACAAACCTTGACGATTCCGCAGTGACAGAAACACAGACATCAAGACAAACTACAGGTAGTGCTGTTCTCAAATACATTTGGTCACAACGTACAGCAATGCTCATTGTTTCTAGCATGACTTAATTTGATGAGCTTATGCGCCTGTTTTGCGAGAGGTTTTTGCTGATCTCGTTCAGCTTAGCTCTTTCTAGCTGTCGGCATAAACTTTTCCTGCATATGAAGGCAGTTTTCAGATGCTATGTTTGGCTATCGACATACAGGTCTAATAAATATCTGTGTTTGGTTTTCAGTATTAAGGCACGCTGGTAAATGACAACCTGAACAAGAAGTTTCAGACGGCATATTAAGGTGATTAAGGCAAAAGATATGCAACAGCAGTGATATGCAACAATAAAATATATGATTTAATGGGATAGTTCACTTTGAAATTATTTTTTGACATGTTTTAGCTTACCTCAATGGCATCCAAGATGCAGGTGTCTTTGTTTCCAAAGTATTTTCAATTTTGACATTTTTCGGTCCAGCCGATCCACGTGAAAGAGCATGCACGCAGAAGTAGATTAAACATGAATGACTCGTAAATGTATGAAGGCCTAAGACACGAAGAGGAAGGAGCGGTTTGTGTGAGAAAACTAACAGTATGCTACCTCGCGTAATGACATTCACGTCCAAGCGATATGAATCAGTTGTGTCACAATCACTATGTCCAACTGAACCGAACTGAATCATGTTCAAAATTCCGCCGGAAGTGATCGCTTCCGTACACGGAGATTTCGGAAGTGTTTTTTTTTTTTTTTTTTACCTTTTTACTAAACATATTTAGATATACCGAAATCGAATTTGACATCGTTGTGTTAGCAGGAGGTCAAAACTATATAAATACTGTTCGTTTTCTCACACAAACCGCTCGTTTTTAGTGATGGCGAGATGAAGCTTCATAAGGCAATGAAGCGTTCCATCCAATTGGTTCACTCATGTGCCGAAGCTTCATGACGCTTCATTTGCTCTATTGTGCCATCAAGTGGACAATACATGTAAAACCTGCAGTGTGATTATAATGACACTATGGCTTTGGTGTCTGAAGCATTGAATGAATTAATCAATGATGTTTGTGATGCTTATACATAAAGTATAAACTTTTATATGGTGTCTGTCTTTATGATACAATGACAGGGTCAAAATGAAAAGTGGAAACAAGGGAGAGCGTTGTCATGTGAATGTGCTTGTGTTACTTATTTTTTGACTGTGCTGACACAGTCAGCATTTTATTCATTTCTATTTAAAAATAACAACTCCACAGTGTGCGGATTCAGGCGGTTTCTTTTCTTTTTTTTTCTTTTTTTTGAGATTATTTCATTCATATTTCAAATAGACCGCCAAACCGCGAACCACTTCCTGAAGCATTCACGTGGTACAGCCGGCTCACGAGGCTTCAAACATCACCACCTACGTCATCGACACAAGCCTCGATATGCGCTTCACAGAAATCATCCCGGATTACTCAACACACGTTTCGAAGCCTCGATACAGGAAGACACATCACTACTCGTTTCGGGTCTTAGGCCATCAATGTGTACTTACATTTACGAGTCATTCAATCATGTTTAATTTGGACTTCTCTGTGCATGCTCTTTGAGGTGAACCCAGGGTGGACCCCCTAAACCTCCATTATATGACTGACAGACAACAACGGTTTGACCGAAAAATATAAAAATTGAAAATATTGTGGAAACAAAGACACCTACATCTTGGTTGCCCTTGAGGTAGGCTAAAACATATCAAAAATACATCTCAAAGTGAACTATCCCTTTAACCATCTCTCCCTTTGAAAACAACTAAAGGCACAGAAAACGTCAGCATTTTTGGATTCATTGTCTTGCAATGTCTGAAATTGGCACAATAACATTTGTTTTGAGGCACCATGTTAAAATGCCTGCAAAAGGCTTCGGTTTAGTTTACTACAGCACTGATGTAGCGTTACTCTGGTTTCATTTATGGATGCAGACATTTTAGCTAACCTGCAGTCTGTAGTTCCACAGATACTTAACAATCCCAAAGAGATCTAACAGAAACTCCAACACATCCAGGCAATGAGCTTTGTTTTTCCCAGCATGGAAGCTGATGGATTCAAAAGGTCCCCAGAGAGTGAAGAAGTCTCTCAAAAATGTGCAAAATTTGAGCTGGATTCTTTGGCAAAGGTAAGCCGATTGTACGAGAGCCAGGTCCAGTTTCCGTTTCTTTCCCTCTCCTGTTGTAGTGTAGTGTTGAAGAGAGAGAAAGAGAGAGAGAGACACTGAAGCTACAGTATAGAAAGGTTCTCAGACTGGTGCTGACTGGGTCCACCAAGAGACTCCATTTTGTGGTCTCGGCTTGCAGACTGTAGCGATTGCCCTCGGGCCAGCACCATCATCGTGTCACTAGATATCCCAGCGAATTCAAAAGCGAATGTCCCGTAGAACAGCATAATGATGACACAGAAGACCCACTCGAAAATGGCCGACGCATGTTGCAGGACAAAACTTTCCTGGACAAAAAACACCCCGCCTGAGGAAAGTTTCATTAAGGAATGATAGTGAACACTATAAACTCATGCTCAGGCCTGTCTGCATTACAGGAAGAACACGCATGAACTCAATGACTGAGAAAGAAAAGGAAAGCAAAACCTAAAAGCTAATTACTTTACATTGCAGATTTGCAATGTTTGATTTTTTTTGTGCATTTTAACAGTTAAAAACGAAGCTGACTGATTTTTTTCTCCAAAATTTCTCTCCAAATTATTTTATTGTAAATTAGTGGAAATGGTAACACTTTACAATAAGGTTTCATTAGTTAACATTAGTAAACTACATTAGTTAACATGAACTAATAATTAACAGTACTTCTACAGCATTTATTCTTTTTAGCTAATGTTAATCTCAACATTTAGTAATACTAATAAGTAAGGTCTTTGTAGACCACTGAAAACATAGTTTTCAGTGGTCTACAAATATTACACAACGTCCTAAATATTACACAACGCACTTTTAATGGATTAACTCATTTTATCAAATGAGTAGTGTTACCATAAAAATCTAATATTTTGACAGCCCTAATACAAATATATAATATAAAAACAATATGGATGAGTGATACTGTAAAGGATACTAAGCACCAGGGCTACAAAAGCCATCAGGGTCATGAAGAGGCGCAAATGACCCATATTATATTCTCCCTGAGTCTTTGCCAAGCGGTAGGTCAGCGCAGACTGCAGACACACAAACAGCATACTGGTGGGGAAGGCCACTCCTGCTCCAACATAGTGAAGAACCTTGGCGTTATCCACCTGTGAGAAACACAACCACAGGAAACAACAGAGAGAACTGATTCACCGATCAAAACTACAGATGTCACATACTGGGGAAGTAGTTTAGTGTGTGTGGGAGGGAGAAGGTCCATGGTACCCATTAAGAGAAAAACAAAAAAGTTCTGCTTTTTTTTTTCTTGATTTGAAATGGAAAAACCACAAACAAACTTTTTGGAGAGTATTTTCCTATCTAAAAATAGCCACATCTCTAGGAAATTTCTCTTCATTTTCCCCAGCTGTGGAAAGATCATATTTAGAGAGCCCTAACTGTTCGGTACAAATCCGTTCAGGAAGGACTCATTAAAACCACACAAAAATTGCACATATTGCAACACAAACTCATTGAAAACACATGTCGACATATTTTAAAACAACCAGTAATCAGAGTAACTCGGTTTTCACATACATATATAAGTACATTCAAAACATTTTTTGAAACAATGAATGCTGTATTAAAATATCAGAGGAAATATTTCAGTACAGTAAGTGGATCTGGTCAGTTACAAAATCACATTCCCAAAACGGTCATGTAACATATTTTGGGAAATTCTGCTTTATTCTGTCGTATTTCCACTTTTATAGCTGCAAGTTTGCTGTGCTCTGTTTATGGTGTGAGTGCTCACAATGCCACATCACACACAACTCCTGAGCCAGTTTCCTACCGCCAGCAGAGGGCAGCAGTGCACCCACAACAATCAAACAATCCATTACCTATACAATCAATACCACACAATCCAAGGCCGAGAATATCAGTCCATAATATCACACTATTATAACACTACAATATTAGTAATGTATAATGTTTTTAAAAGAAGTCTCTAATGCTCACTGAGGCTGCATTTATTTGGTCAAAAATACAGCGAAAACATTAATATTGAAAATAGCTGTTTTCATTTATTTCAAAATGTAATTTATTCCTGTGATGAGAAAACTGAATTTTCATCATTATTACTCCAGTCTTCTATTATCAGAGCTGAAAACAGTTGTGCTGCTTAATACTTTTGGGTAAACCGTAACAGGATTTACTTGAAATAGAAACCTTTTCTAACACAAACGTCAATCATAAATGTCTTTACGTCACTTGTAAACAATTTAATGCATCTTAGCTGAAACAAATTATTAATTTCTGTAAAAACAAAACTGGACGACACTGAATTAGACACTGAATTATTTTGTGCGGTATTCGAGAACGGTTTGACGGATTGACATGAACTCCATAACTTTGGTGTATCAGCCTAGGAGGAGTTTGAATATATATATATATATATATATATATATATATATATATATATATATATATATAAAGAGAGAGAGAGAGACAACAGAGAGAGATTCACAGACTGACAGATGGATAGATTCATAGACAGACGGACAGACAGACAGACATATAGATGGATAGATGGATAGATAGATGGATAGAAAATACCACTGTCTCTAGATCTATCCCTTTCAATTATTTAATTTTATTTATTCTATTTCTTTTTTGACACAAACAAAAGAGAAGTATCAAGTGTTGCAGGAAGAACTTTGGAAACTATAAATCAACTCCAGGCTTTGTCAGCAAACTACTGATTACCTCAGCAAATGATATCCTGTATGTTTCCCTAAGGCGAAGACTTCCCCTTCACTTCTGTCCAAATACTGAGCTGCAGTCCCTGTGCTTTAGTCGCACTGTCATTAGGACAAGGTTCTCAGCTCTGTAATGCACAAGGTTTGTTATGGGCATCTCAGGCTTAAGGACCGGGATCAAAGCTGTCAAAAGCTTCCCAGTCATGTGGGAAAAAGCACAGTGGATGAGACTGTGATCATGTGACCTGTCTATGGAAATACACTTGATGTATTATTCTGCACAGACAATATTCTGGCCACTCATTTCACCATCAAGTGTACACCTGAGTTTACAAAAAAGTTAATAACTTCAATTCCTTTATAAAACACATGTATGATTGGGTTTCATCTTAAATATCTTGGATTTTATCCAATGTAAAAGGATAGGAACAAATCAGGATTTTAATAGTTAGTCATTTATATTAATGATATCCAAAAAAAAATTATTATTATAATTATTATTATGGCAGCGGCTACTTACACTAAGTGCAATTAGCAATAGTGTAAATAGCCAAAAAAAAAAAATTGTGCTAGACAGCTTCAACCACATTATGTCTATTTTTGGGCTGTAAATACTTTTTAATTGTAAATACTTTTGTAAACTGATGTATGATGAATTCCATGATAAGTATGCGATTAATCACGATTAATTGCACACTTATCATTAAGCATACACAAATGATCTTAAGTATGCAATTAATCGTGATTAATCGCATACTTATCATTGGAAATCATGACAGCCCAAAAATAGCCTATCGCACATACATTTTCATAGAGCACGTTTGGATTTAATGGGATGTAACGCACTTGTACACATTGTGCTTGGATTTAAGGTGAACTGCGATTTATAAAGAGAGAGTAATTTTATAAATCGTTCAACATAGGAATTTATTCTGAAACTGAGGTACATTCACATTTAGGATCATTATAAATGCGTATTTAAAAATAAAGCACCTGGACTCTCAACTAACAGTTGACAGCAAAGGTATCTAACTAAAACTAAAAGTAACTAAAAGCAAAAGTATAAGAGCTGGTTGCTTTCTAAACTAAAGCCTTGGGCTATCAAATTAGCTAGAGAGAGGAGCTTTTCTCACATGGACTTGCTTTAACATGTGGTTGAATGCCTGCCCTACAGAAAAGATCCTTTTCTCTGTCTCTCCATTTATGCAGACGGCGCTTTAAGAATAATAAAAACCTGTTTAAGAGTTTGATAGCATATAATAAACAGTGCTGTCAAAAGTAAATCTTAATCGAATTACACAATATCCGACTAATTAATCAAATTCAAGTCAAGTCTTGCTGTTTTTCAGCATCTCAAACTACGGTTGTCATGTTTTTATAGAAGCTATAATACAAACTTTCACAAAGATTTTAATTTTGGGGTTTTCTAGAATAGGTCTTAACGCTTGAAGGTTAAATAAAAACATTACTTTTCACATTTTAATTTTGTTGCAGCACCTCTCTTCCCAGTCTGTCAGTAACTCTCTGTTTAGCTTCTGTCTCAATGAAGCCCCTCCTACCGAAAAAGCGCAATGTGCTCTGATTGGTCGGCTGGACCAGTGTGATGTGATTGGTCAACCGCTTCGAGAGTGTTTGAGAAATATCACACCTCTTGCTATAAGTGCAAAGTTTCAACGCAAGGTTTAACGCAAGTCAACCAGGTCTCACCGCTTTGCAACTTCACAGACCTTTTTATGCACAAACAGCAACATTACACTAAAGAAAGTTGAAAATGTGAAAAAGCATTCTCAATCCTCTTTGAAATGCTGAGAGAAGTTAAAGTAGATCAACTTTGAAATTTGTGTTCTGCTTTGCTTTGTCTAGCTGTTTTTCAATAGAAATGTGTCCTTCACTCAAAGCTTCACTCATTCTGTGTTCTCGGTGTGGTTTAGTGAGGAATGTTGCCTGTAGTATAGCAGTAATAATAGACTTCACAAAAGCATAGACGCAATACTTAAAACTTGATTTGCTCTGACAATGCAACAAAAAAAATTGTCGGTGGGCATGCTTAAATTAAAAAAATGTTGTTTTTTTATATAAATCACGCTAAATTACTGAGGTAATTTGAGAGGTCTAATAATAAGCAAAGTCATCTAAAATAGGTATTTTATTCATCATGCGTATGTTTTCCTTCAGGGGCCACGTTCTCTTCTATGGGAATGCAGAAGAAAATATCTTTACAGGCTGGTAGAAGGAATCTACAGTTTGCTTTGGCAACCTGTAGCTGTCAGACCATCAGGACCAAGAGCAAGTGAGAAACTATGCACAGAACACACACAACGACACACACTTAAACAGTCTAACACACATGCTTACAGGAACTTTAGTAGTTCTCAGGGACTCTTGCTTAAGCATTATTCAGATGAGATTAGAATTATTAAAAGATGGGTATGTGGCCTGAAAACACTTTTTAAATATATATTCCGAGTGTCAGTAAGGATAAGACAAAGTCTCAATGTTTTTTCCATATAGACCATTTCACAAGATGTAAACAACACTGGTCCAGAAGCACTTCCTGTTTCTGTTTTTAACACTACATAAAAGCTGGGATAAAATACAACCAACAGAACATTTAAAACTGAATCAAAAAGTTAAACAAACATCTTTAAGATGTTTTCTTTACATGTGAAATAAAGAAAACAGTTACAAACTGAAACAGGAAGTGTTTCTGGACCAGTGTTGTTTACATCTTGTGAAATGGTCTATTGGAACATACATCAAACAGTCAAAATGATTATTGAAAAATTAGTAACAATTTGATTTTGGTTCTATTGTTTGTATATAGTTTTATTGTTTGTAGTTTTGATGAAGGCCGATCTGAATGCAATAATTCTGTATAATTCATATAATATATGAATTCAATTATTATATGAATTGACTATTAATATTAAACTTTACATTCAAATAAAATCTTATATACTGTATATGTAAATAAAGGTAAGATTGATATTTTCTTTCAGCTACCTTCTCAAACGTTCTCCAGCGGCGGTGTTTATTACTGCCTTGTAATTGCATTTAAATTGATGACATTTTTCATAACTATCTCTTAATATTCAATAGAGAAGTGAATTGCACCGGCTCTCTTCCAAGAAGTGAAACTGACGCTTTCATGTTCCATGTTTCCTGCATGTGTCACACTTTAAGCACAAACTTAGCATCAAACCCTGCGTTGACAGAGAACGTTTATACCGAGCGTTGAGAGCCCATTAAACCTGATCTAAACCAGGTTGGAATTGTATGGTTTTGTCAACTCTAAACCTACTCTGAAACAAGGAGCTTGTTCAACCAGCTTCATGCAACAGGCCTCAGCAATGCTGGATTTTTCAGGAAGGGTAGCCAGCCAAAAGTATTACCTTACCCAGAAAGTTGACAACTGTACCAGGCAGCCCAATAAGACATTTCGTTTTAGTTGCATAATTCAACAAAAGTCTAAATAAATTGGCGGAAGTGATGTGGAGAAATAATACACCACAAATCACAGTTAACACTTAATTTCTCAGAAGATCCCTAAAAACTGTAGCTAGTCATATTTTACCATGCCTATGTGAGAAAAACATTAGATTTGGACCAGATTAACATCTGTGAGCAACTTTAAGGAGTATAGACTCATCTGAATAAGACTTGAGCTTATAAAGAAATACAAGGAATAAGTAGCGCAGCTCTTTCAGCAAGCTCAGACAGGTTTGCAGGAACAGAATAGCCACACACCTCTACCTATCAAACAGGACACACTCCAAAAAGCTTTGTTCTTTGCAATCTAGCTTGGTGGAAACACACCGTTATCATTCCGAAACCAAACTTCCAATTCCAAGACCATCAGGACTTTCAAGTTCTATCAAATCTGTGAAACTGAACGAGGACAGTCAGAGTTACATAACGTGACTTCCCTTTTTTTCTGATGGTAATAATGAGAGTCTGGCGCTCTCGTCTTGTCATCCTACACCGCAGCCGTGGAAAGCGCCAGAGGGGCAGGCAGGCCTGCTGATGAGGCGCAGATGTGGCGTTCAGGCCACGTGCTCGTTCCTGCCTCTCCTGCCTGTCAGATCATGGTAGCTCTGGACTCTGTACACACAGCACATGGTGCACTGTGACTCACTCACCAACATTTCCAGTAACCTTCCTTCCATTTTAGAGAAAACAGGAAGGATGGAGCAATCCCTTTTTCTTTCTAAACGAAAGTGCCTATTTTGGTATTGAATGTTGGTGATGGGAACTAGCACATCTAGATTTTCAAATGTCATAATAAAACAGCTAAAAAAACAAACTACTGAAAGGCAGGATTGTTATGCAAATCAAGACAATTCAATCATCTGCACTTAAAGTCAGTTTTAAAAAAACGATTCTGCTTATTTTGGTTTAGCTGACAATTAGCTGATTTAGCTGACAATACAGTATTTAGCTGTTAATTTCAAAAACAGTAACACACCGTATTTTTAGAGTATGATGCTTTGCAACCACAGCTGCCAGTAGTTTGCCGTTTTTTTTACAGGATTATATTTACAGTGAATGGTTCTATTGGAATACCTCACGATTCAATCAATTTCCGATGGATAAAATCCCAAAGTCCCATACTACAGATTTTTCTTGTTTAATATTCCATTCACTTGGAAATATTTCACATTAAGGAAGTAAAATCGTTTGCAAATACCACTTCACGACTTTTAGGACTCCATGAAGTCGCTTTACGAGAGCATAGTTCTTTCCTGTGTTAGGATATTTCCTACTGAAACAAGAAGCAGGATTTGTCCCTTAAAAACTAAAATGATTCAGTTACATCACAGCCATGAGCCATGATTTGCAAGAAAGACGCTAGTGTAGTGCATGAGTCATTATTTTTGGTCTGTTTTTCCTGAAAGAGAAAGTCTATACCTTTTAAAATGTACACTACAGTTCAAATGTTTGAGTCCTTTTTAAAAAAAAAAAAAAAGAAAAGGTATACTTTTTTTAAATCAAGGATGCTTTAAATTGATCAAAAGTGACAGTTAACATTTATAAATGTTATAAAATATTTCTATTCCAAATAAATGCTGTTCTTTTGAAGTTTATCAAAGGATTATGGAAAAATGTTTCAGGGTTTCCATAAAAATATTAAGCAGCACGTTAGTTTTCAACATTGATAATTATAAGAAATGCTTCATAAATCACCAAATCAGCATATCAGAATGATTTTTGAAGGATCATGTGACACTTAAGACTGGAGTGATGATGCTGAGATTTCAACGTTTTAGTCAACATTAAGGAGCACACAAGCATACAGATGTCATTGAAGACTAAAAGCCACAAAACGCTCATTTTGATTTCATGGGATCTTTAACAATTTCTATAGAATCCAATTAAAAACAACTCACTACTGCAATGGCTTTTATTCCTCTGGAGTCAAGGGAGTTTTATTTGGCAAACAGCATCACTGTAACATTTTAACTCATCTTAATGAAGGCCCGACTGGAGCACAATGTGGTAGGCGGTGGGCAGGAACGTTCCGTACACATGTTCCTTACAAAAACATAGGAGAAGGGAGGGACTTCAGGAGCAGGCTGTGTGTTTTTTTTTGTTTTTTTACCAACTCCAGACTACAGATGGAGGAAAACATCAGAGCAGAGTGAGGAGGGGCCTGGCAAACGTGACCTAATAGACTGCAGACCTCACATGTGCGACCCAAACATGGATCTCTCTGCTCAGTTCACAATGCGGCTCCACACAGCACGGGTGGTCCTCGTATCATTATAATGGCTTAAAGCGAGGCATTAAAGTTATCTTCCCCGCTGAAAAGACTAGGTTGGACCAGCATGAAAGGTGGGTTTAGGCTAGAGATGCTTTTCAGATATCATGATCTTTCTGATCCTAAAATCAAACCCTTCAGACCCTAAAATCAAAAAATTAAGTAATCATTTACTCACCCTGGTGTTGCTCTAATGCCACATGATGATCCCATGTGACACGTGTCGTATATTCCAAGTGTTCTGGGGGTTTGGATAGGGTTTGGTAAAAAACAAACCGAAATGAAATTCTTGACCACGACTGCACAATGTTTTAGTGATGCAGTTCACTACATCTTACCCAGAAAAAGCACACACGTTGTGAGAAATCAAGATTAACAAAAATGCAACACAAAACTACTCATTTAAGTCATCAGTTACACAAACCCATAATACTTTCTTTCATCTTTGAAACACAAATCAACATATTTTTAATCCATTAAACTCTATATATTGTCCACACAACCAAATCTTTGATTTTTTTTTTGCATCAAAAAGTTCATAAAACGAAGTAAAAGTAATCAATATAAATTGAGCTGTTAGGCATGTTTGAGCTTCCACAAGAACCAATGAGTTTTTTGCGCATCAAGCCAGTTTGAGCCTCCATTTATCATATTTGATGTGCTCTACTGTATGTATTTGCACTAATCAATGTTCATATCTAAATAAATGTCCAAATTAAACTTATTGTGGGTGCAGCCATTTATATCATGAATGTGTGAGGCTTCTGATGTCATTCACTTACACTGGAAAAAAAGTCTTCTGGGGTAAGATCGACATGAGGGTGAGTAAATGATTACACAATTTTAATTTTGGGGTAATAAAACTAACCCTTATTCGGTCCTTAGGCCGTAACAAACAAAAAATGTTTCCATGGCCAGCTAGCTGACTAAGCTTGAAGAAATGCAAGGGAGTAGCTTCGCTTGATTTTCAAAACATTTCAAACATGCAAGGGGAGCAGAACCAAAATAACTAAGTGAATAACAAAATTGCTGATAAGATGAGTTAAGTTCATAATGCTGCAATGACGGAGGTTCATGCCTCTTTTATTACACCTGCTGCCAATGAAGACATTACTACAGACTGCTTCAGTGAGGGATGGACAAACAAGTCTGAACCTGTGCTGTCTCCTGCGCGCACACACACACACACACACACACACACATCTTCTGATGGAGTACATAGTTAAGATTTGGGTGCTTATGTTATCAGTAGAAAGGTTTGCCTCTCCCTCTTTCTCTATGGCAACCAACCCATAAAAACCTGTGATGCCCCCATTGGCCGACCTCCCCACATCGCTAGCAGTCTGGGCACTCAGCCAAACGTCCAAACATATCAACCTGCAAAGACCCTGTCGCCAAGGGCTCACACCGACTCATGAATAAAAGTAAAGGATGTTTGTTTCACAGGGCTCGAAGGAGCATGTGGCTCCACATGAGAGGGTTTATGGAGTCTGCCTTTCATCTAAACACTGTGGAGGTGGATCCGAGGTAGAACGAGAGTAAAGTATCACTCATTCGTGGATGAAACAGGTTGTCTAATATATACACATACACTCAATTGCAAGCTAAGATAAACTCGCAAACACAAACATAAGCAAGCACCAAGGTTTGAACACACACACACTGGACTGAATTTATGTTTCTTATGACCTTCGAATATGTCCTCTTCTGCTGTCACATGTTTAAACAGATCTTGAAGGAAACTGGGCTGCTGAGGAGCAGTTTGTTACAGACGAGTAAGATAGTACGGTTTATGTAATCTGTACCTGGAAGTTGCCGACCATGATGAGTCCAGCAGCACAGATCCATCCAGTGGAGAGACTTGCTGTATTTAACACACAGTTCTGGTGCTTCTCTATCACATGGGCATAGCGTAGGAACACAATCACCATCACTGAGAGTTGGAAGAGACAGAGTGAGAGAAAAAAATCTGTTATTTTATAAAGAAATACCACCATTAAAATATTGCATTTCCAACAATTGACAAGCAGAAATTTAAAAATGTATTTAAAGACACTGAATATGATTTTTTTTTTTAAATTACATAAACTCAAATGGCAAAAGCTTTGCAGGCTTTAACAATGTAGTCTTAAAATAAAAAGGACAAGTCAACAAGGACTAAGATGTTCCTTGTTGCATGTTATACCAACTTATAGCAGTTGTTTTTCTTACAGTTAAGATTTCTTAAGTATGTGTGTTCATATTTATGTTGGCAGACACCATTTGGCAGACACCAAAGTTCATTCAAGTTCTACGTGTACTCTCAATAAGTGCCAAATGAGCGTAAAAATGGCCTTAGTGAGTAAAAGGTAACTTCATCAGGTATTTCAGCATTTTATATAGTGTAAATGTAATATATAAGTAATATAAGTGATGTATGCAATGTAAAATGATCTAAAAAAAAAAACATATGTTGTGACTTGCCCTAATCTTCAAATTGTCATTCACTGAAAATCTTCCACTGAGGTATGACATCTATGAGGTAATTCTATTTTTTTTCTCCAGAACTCTTAGTGAGACATGCCAATTATTAATTTCATAAGTCACCAAAATTAAAACAACAACAACATAATGATGCATCCTCACATATTTATGACACATGATGCACTTTCACAGAGAGACTAGTTGGCTCATTTCAAGTGACACACAAAAACAGCTAAGTAGTCAAGTTATCATAATAACAAAAAATCCATTAATCTATTCTTTAAGCCTCTTGTCCTCTTATAGGATCACTGTGATGCTGAAGCCACATAGCCAAAACTTATAGTTATTTTCATATATATTTGTGCTCGAAAGAAGTATCTTATGCTCACAAAGGCTGCATTTAATTGATCAAAAATACAGTAAAATATTATAAAATAATTATGAGTAATATTGTGAAATATTATTATAAATTAAAATAATGGTTTTATATTTAAATATATATTTTAAAATTTGCCAAGCTGAATTTTGAGCAGCCATTACACATGATCCTTCAGAAATCATTCTAACACTGTAAAAAAATCATGATTTGTTATAAGGTTTTTTTCTTCTGTCAAATCAACTTAGATAATTTATGTGGTTCAGATAACATAATATTTTAGTTTCTGATTATTAAATTAATCTCCATTGTATTAACTCAATTTTTCAATTTCAATGAACTTAAAGTTTTAAGGCAACCAGGTTACTTAATTTGTTTAGTTAAACCAGCAATATTTTTTTTACAGTGAATATGCTAATCGTGGTGCTCAAGAAACATTTTTTATTATTTTTCAATAGTGAAAACAGTTCTGGTGCTTAATATTTTTTCAAAACTGTGATATAGTGTTTCTTTGATGAACAGGAAGTTTAAAAGAACAGCATTTATTTTGAAATAGCAATCTTTTGTAACATTATAAACTGTCACTTATCATATTATCAATTGAATGTGTCCTTGCTCAATAAAAGTATTAACTTCTTTAACAAAAAATTGTACTTGCCCCCAAACTTTGTGATTATTAGCAGTTATTTGAAGTTCTGAAACAAGTTAATTTGCTCTTTTTATGTTGTTTTATCAGATGTTTGTATAAATACTTTAGGTCCTGATGACATACAGTACATTATCTTTCTATGTTAGTGTGACTTAAATGAGACAGAAGCAGATAGTCTCTTCACTCATCTTCAAACTACTCAGACTCACTTTGACAAAACAACCAGTTCAGTGATGTTTTTTAGTCAAGAAAATCCATTGTTTTTCTGGAAAGTCTAATGAGGCAGGCAATGTGGAAAGATGAGAAGCAAGTGAGCGAATAAAAGAAGGGCTTCATGGTGAGATCTCTAACGTAAATCAAGCTGCAGCAATCTGCTCAACTGTTTTACTGCTAGGTTAATGCTTAATGAAAACAGACTGGGGCAGATGTGGCCTGTTAGAGTGGCAGTGTTGGGGGGAGAGGACTGACAATAAACCACCCCTCCTTTTTGAGCCCAATCCACCCACGAGAATGTTCCTGGATGTACTTCTGAGTCAACATTACGGCTATCGTGACACAATTACCTAAAGAAACACTGCAGGAAGGACCAGCATGGATTTTCAAGTGCTGGTCTTGCTATTCGGACCACTGTCGCCATGTTGCTGACCAGTAGCTGCTGATGCAGTTTAACCAGCATGGTGGAGGTGGTTGATCAAGAAAGTCTTGCTGGTTAATCTCAAGACCCCACTGGAGGACCAGCATCCAAAACACAACATGCTGTGTAACCATCCATGATGGTCTTTTAAGCAAGAAACAAATCTGACATCTTTATGTAACTTTTGTGGTAGCAACTAATTTAAGATGTTCTATACAGCATGTTGTGGGAGTAGTTACGAGCATGGAAAAACAAACGACATGTCTGCAGATGAAGGAAATTAACTGGGTTTAATAAAATCCAGCTGAAACGGCAAATGTGGACCATAATAGTTGTTAACTGCATTAGACTACACTGTCAGTCGCAGTCTTCCTTCCCAAGCATCTACTGTTGCAGTATAGCTCATGAACGGGCCCTCAGTTGATACGGGCACAGGAAACAATGGGACTTCAGCATATGCAGCAATCTGTAAATAGCTAAAAATACCTGCTTATGGCTGACTTTAACTTCTTGTGCTCGGGACAAACCTAGATTCCCTAAACGCAGGGCGTAACGAAAGCCCAC
Organism: Cyprinella venusta; assembly: GCA_038021265.1. Lineage (NCBI taxonomy): Eukaryota > Metazoa > Chordata > Actinopteri > Cypriniformes > Leuciscidae > Cyprinella > Cyprinella venusta. The sequence continues at coordinate 29,425,365 of CM075869.1, read as the reverse complement.
AAATGGTCATAAAAAGGCCATTCCAACTGCCTATCTGTGTATATATTTGTGTGTAGGTGTGTTTGTAAGCACGATTTCCTGGCTTTTGGCCTCAGAATGCAGAAAACAAGACTGGGAACACATGGTGTCCATCGGACATGTGCAATTATTCTTTCTGCTGTGTAACTACCAACACACTTAACAGACAAACAAAGCTATGTTCAACCCCAATCAAACTCACTCTACATTAATGGCAATGTTTACCCTCAAAATGTGAAAGAAAAAAATATTTATTTTTTAGTACATTAGTATTTCATTTTCATTTACATAAGCTTTTCAACTACTTTCCCCTACTAGAAAGGGCTTAAAACGTTTCCAGACGATGAATAAAGGTCTTATCAAGCGAAACGATCGCTTATTTAAAAAAAAAAATAAGTTTTATAAGCTCAAATGCTCGCTTTGCTCTGTACAGCGATGCACGTTCGTGACTCTCCTGTTCGAACTCGTTCATCAAAACGAACAAATCTTTTTCCGATCATTCGTTCGTTCGTTCGTTCGTTGAATGAACCAATTGACTCGGAAAAAGATTCATTCATTTTGATGAACGAGTTCGAACAGGAGAATCACAAACGTCCGTCACAGAACAGAGCAAGGCGAGCATTTGAGCTTATAAAACGTAAACTTTGTTATTTATTTATTAAATGAGCAATCATTTCGCTTGATAAGACCCTTATTCATCGTCTGGTGTCGTTTAAAGCCCTTTGAACAGTTTGCACTGAAACTGTCTTTTGGACCTTGAACCGTTTGGTTCCCATTGAAGTCCATTATATGAAGAAAAATGCTGGAATGTTTTCATAAAAAAACATTAATTTCTTTATGACTGAAGAGAGAATGACATGGACATCTTGGATGATATGGGGGTGAGAAAATTATCAGCAAATTTTTTTTCAAAAGTGAACTACTCCGTTAAAAACAACGATTGTTAATAGGTTTAGTTTACAATAACAATGCTGATTTAAAAGAGACTCGTTCGCCAAGACTCCATGGAAATCCTCTTGATGTGCAGTGAGATGTGAAAAGCACTGCTTGTGAGGAATATTGTATGAGGTCTCTCAATCAGCGCTCATACAGTATCTCAGTCACGCAATCCCCCTTAATTTCTGTGTATTCACAGAGAAGGTTCCAGTTTGTAAGGGGTGAAATGTGGCGGAAATACCGCAGCCCAAACACATTAGCGAGACAACACCTGTGTATTTATGGATCACGGGTTTTCACTTTGCTCTAGCATTCCCTCAAGAGAACAAAAAAACAGGAGATAAAAGTAAACAACTGTCCTGTCACAAGGTCCCCGGGAGCCTAAACTAGCTTCGGTCAGTTCCTGCTGTGAACTCTCTCCACCCTGTTTCCCTTCTGTTACAGCGCTACACTGCTGAGAGATGTTTCCTCTAGTGCCATGCTGACTTCAAAAAGAGCTCCGATTCGGGAACACTGGAGTATTATATAAGCCACGAGAAAACAATGCAGCCCTGGGGAACTGGTCGTCACCCTTGAACGGACGTATGCAATTTTTTGGCAGGTGTGCGTTGCGTTTTATAAACGTTTTAGAATAAACAACTGCATTAACGTCCTATTGTCCTGGAACAGGGATGCAACAAATCACGTAGTATACGAGGTGGTTTTGTTTGATAGTCGTGTTATGTAAGACGCACTTCCAAAAAAATATTCAAAACGCAACTTTCTTGTATTGTTGGACGAACAACGAAAACGTCCTTGTGCAAACAGGCAGAGACCGAGTCTCCCAGCAGGAGAACGCTCTCACTTATAGTTACACAGGGTGGAGGATTGAACACAACAATACAGCCCTTCAGCTCTCAGCATGGACACCGCCACTAGCCCCAGACGCTCAGGTCAGAGGTCACGCTCAACCAATGATTCTCTCTTTTCACAGACCTGCTGTGTAGTTTGCACTTGGCTGTAACCGACAGTATCTGCAAGGAGTACGGCATTGTTCACGATACATCTGAATTTATGTTCGGGGGGCACCACCAGCAAGATTTACGGATATGAGTATGACTCAGCAGATCTTTTAAAAAACAAGATGTTTTGTAATTCGATACAGCTCAAATATCAAAATGTCAGCAATTAACATTTGTATTTTAAGGGGATTTCTGTTCTTGTTTATCTACTTTGAAATAGCCCTCTGGTCATTGTTTTTTTGCTGTGATGTGATTCAAATTCAATTCAGATTATTTCTGAAGATGATTCATCCTCAGCAACTCACTTGGTGTCTGATGACAATGTTTGGTAATGTGCAGTGACTGCATTGAGCGTTCAGTTTTATAAATGCTTGAACACATCACAGCTTTTTTGAGTTGTGAAATATCAAAATGACACTCAAAGCTTTTCCGGGCAAGTTTAGAGAATGAGCAGGCGTCTGCTTTTAGATGATAATGTCTTCCCCTAAAAATCTGACATCAGTGAACATAAACACATCCGTATTGTTAAAGATACTTGGCCTTGTATAGTTCGTCAACCAGTGCCAGTGATATTCCACATACGCAAGCGCTAAGCCTGTGGTTTCCTGAGCTGATTGCACCCAGACAGTGAATCATTGTGCTACACATGGGAATCATTTACTGAGGAGTTAACTACAGATCGATTTGAAATTCCAAAATCAAAATGAAGTTGATGCTAAAAGGTGAAGTGAGTAATTAAGTGAGCAAATTTTAACTGTCAACTATCCTATCTTAAAATGCAAAGAAAACAATACAGTAAGTAACCTATGTGCAGGTTGATTGTCCTGTTCTCTATGTTTGAGCATCCCAACCAGCCCGACACAGACAGTTTTAGGGTGGCGCTTTCTGAGTGTTAAAAACTTTTTCAAATTTTTTGACACCAAGGGCCCTATTTTAATGATCTGAAACGCAAGTATCAAGTGCAAAGCGCAAGTAACTTTGTGGGCGGGTCTTGAGCGATGTTGCTGTTTTACCGGCGGGATAAATGACTCTTGCGTCCGACGCAAGTTTAAAAGGGGTTGGTCTGAAATAGCTTCATTATTCATAGGTGTGCTTTGGGCGTAACGTGAAATAAACCAATCAGAGCGTCATCCAACATACCCTTTAAGAGCAGGTGCACGGCGAATTCACGTAAGGAGCGGTTCACAGCCGAGGAGACAGACATTCTTGTCAGGGCAGTGAAAGACAGAAGTGACGTTGTATGGGGATGAGAGAAACCCACCCAAATCAGCGTCAGTTAAACATTATATACATATGTGTCCTGCCACTATTGGGCAAACAGGTCTGATCCGTCATTACTACAATTAGCCTGAAAAATTTGGTTAAATGTGTAGCTAGATTTAGACCTACATTGTTTTTACATCTTCATGGACACCACAACGATTTCCCTCATGTGTTAATATGTTGCCTTGTAATAATGTATGATTTGGAAAAATAAAAACTGCTGCATTGATGAGAGAATCAAAGAGTATGGGCGTTGTGTACCCACTACATAATGGCCAAGCATGCGTGCTTAAAATAGCATTATGAACAACGCACAACGTGCCACTGACTTCAGACTAGGTTTTTTTCTGGTCAGTGTTTTCTGGAACTGCAAAAAAGCACTAGGGAATGTTTGCACCGAAACACGCCTCCTTTTTGCGCCGACCCACCCAGGGAGTGCAAGTTCATTTCCTAGTTTACCGACGTGTGTCTGTTGAGGGAAAAGCCCACTTTGCACGGGTGCAAAATAGGAATGATAAATGCATCAGTGTACATTTGTGCCGGGTGCAAGATAGGGCCCCAAGGATTTTTCACAGCCATTAATTGAAATGAAATGCACAAAAACACAAATTAAAAGATTGTACATTAACGTTTAAAAGTTTGGGGTCAGTAAGTTTTTTTTAAAGAAACTAATACTTTAATGCGCAAATTGACAATAAAGACATTAGCAATGTTACCAAAGATTTGTATTTCAAACAAATGCTGTTCTTCGACTTTCTATTGCTCAAAGATTCCAGATAAAAATGCACAACGGTTTTCACAAAAATAGTGAGCAGCACAACTATTTTCACTGTTTTAACGTTTTTAAAATTTTGAATTTAAATTCAATTTCACACTAAACTTTTGAACAGTAGTGTAAGTGGCAGATGCACATTGTAAACTCACCCATAAAGGATCCAGTGCTGCAGATGAGACTGAAGAAGCAGCTCTCTGGAGGAAGTGTGCCGCATTTACTGCAGATCAGAACATCAGAACAGAGGTTAGATGCCCAGGGTTCTCACCACATGAATAAACACACATACATACATGCTCATTCCAAAGCAAAGGGTCCTGAGGGATGAACTCCCATTGGCAGTTGACTAAAATAGGACACCCTGGCTCTTGGGAGCACACTGGCAGCTGTAGATTATTGGGGAAAAGAGGGATGGAACTAGAAAAGGGCTTGAGGACCCTTGGCTATTATCCCACAGCTGTCACGCTGTATGGGAAATGACAAAAGATAAGCAAAGATAGGGCCTCCCTCCACTGATGAAAGACTGTGCAAGCGCCTCACCATGAAAGGAAATCTTCCTCCTTAATGCATAGGTAGTCTTTCCTGAAGACCAGTTCAGCTTTATATAACATGCCACCATGGTATGAAGCTTTCAAAATAAGATGCAGCTGTAAATATACAGTATGGAGTAAACAAACTTCAGTTTGAAGTCAAGCAAAAAGTTTTGAGAATGGCTGGCTAACTTTCCAACATCTCACTGGATTCACTCTCTTAAAGGGATATGTCAAATGTAAATTCTGTCATTATGTAATCACCCTTATGCCTATCTAAACCTGTATGACTTTCTTTCTCCTGTCGGTAGATTGAAGAATCTTCACACGGGACTACTGTCAGCAATTACTAAAGACATGCAGGGAGAAGTTAACACTGAAAGCTGTGGAGACAGACATTTTTGTGGCTGTCCTTATTGCATATGCATTTGTAGGTGTTTCCCTTTCAGATGCACAATTCATGAGAAAGTATTTAAATGAATCACGCAAGGGGATTTACTAAGGTTTGCACTGGTGAATGTAATTAACTAAGCGCAACATGTCCCTGGATAAACTTTTTTTAATTTATCCTGGAACAACATTCAAATCAACCAATCAGATTTGATGGACAATTATACAGTTTATGCCATGTTTAGGCTTAGAACCATGGTTGGGTGCTTCTATATCAGTGTTATTCACCTTTAAGATTCAGTTTAAGACATAACTTATGGGTAGAGTTAGGTTTAGGTGTAGGGATAGGGTTAAGACTACATTTTCTTACAGGACTGTTGTTCCAAGATCAACAAAATAAGTTGATCCAGGAACATGCCTCACTTGACAAAATCACAATAATCAGGTTTGCACTAGTCAATTTACTGACATTTGCGCCACTATATAACACCCCCAAAAACATGTCTTAAAAACTAGACGCAATTTTGCGCTGCTCTTGGTAGATTGTGTTGGTCATTATGGTAATGATCCGGCTGCGTCTTTCCACTTTCTTTCTTTCCAGAACTTTCCACTCCCGTCGGCACTTTTATGGGATTGCGCTCTCATGTTAATTTTCCCTGTTTAGTAAATATGGCCCTTAATTTCTACAAATTCCCTGAAGCAAACTCACCTACCCTAAACCAATTTTCTGCCAAATGAGCCTCGACTGGATTACATATAGCAATGTTTTCTATAAATACATCACTGAGGTGTTAAGCCCTATAATGATAAGCTAAAAAAGGAGTATGCTGTTCAAAGGTTTGATAGTGTGTGTGTGTGTGTGTGTGTGTGTGTGTGGATTTGACCTTTCACCCACTTCAGATACCTTTAGGCTAAGAACCGCAGACTATGCTGGGTAGCAGTCAAAATAAACCCACACGCAATCACAGACAAAAACACTCACACTGCTGGTAGTGGAAATGCAGATCATAGACACACCCAAAGACATTTCGCATATAACTCAAGTTCTCAAACTCCATAAACCACACAGCTCTGAAGGCAACGGAGACAAACGGTCTATTGAACAGCTCGGGTCAAAGATCCCACAAGTTATTCCAGAATCCACAATATATGCATTGTCAGATTTCCCTTTGATGAGAAAATTCCTAGAAAAGTCAACTAAATGAGGCTAAACCATCTCAATGTTTTTGACATTTCTTTAAAATAGCAAAAAAGGGGCACTTTAAACATTAATTGTCTGTACTTTAATGGTGATTTTGTTGTAGAATTCTTGACATTCTCAACCAAAACAAATTATGTTAATGTTAAGAGGGTGTTCCATATATTCTGCACATTGTAACCCTGAAGAAGTTACATCATTTGGACCCTTTCTACAGCATGACATGTAAATAATCTCCATCATAACCATTTTCTCAATGTTCCACAAACTGTAGTGTTTCCTTCATTTGTAAAACTCAAGCAATTCTGTTATTGCATGAAAAAGGTTTAAACATAAAAAATACAATACAACTACAAAAGATATGATGTCACTAATCTTAATTAAGGCTAAATCTAAATCCCTGTTTCCCATTGTCAGTGTTTTTCTTACTGTTATACTTCATACAGACCTTATGAGAGGAACGTTGTCCAGAGTACAGCATAAGGTTTGTCCCCTCTGCATTGGCAAATCCACCTCACATGACTGGTTATACATCCTGCAAGCAAACAAATACACAGACCCCCACATATAAATACAAAAACATATACAGTACATTATGGAGTTACAGTATAACCGAGTACCGACTCGGTTATACTGTAACTCCTATAACCGAGTCCCTTAGTGGGAGTCTACTTGCTCACTTGCTATACATAATGGTCAATCATACCAGACAGACCCGAGTATTAGGAAAGCTGCATCTGTCTGTGAATTTGAACAAGTTACACAGGGCTGCATTCCTACTGTACACTGGATGTGATTACATGGGTGTTACAACTCACTTCCAGTATAAACGTGTTTTGACAGCCGCCATAACTTCGATTCATACTACACCGTGCAGAACTCAAGGCAAACATAATGTGGCTACACTTCATTACTAAAGCAAACACATCCTTCGCTACAGGACTAATGCTCCTCCCACCAGGAGGAAAAAAACTGAAAGACCACTGTTGTTTCCAGACTGTAAAAATGACCCAGGAATGCAAAGCACCTAAAAAGGTTAAAGCAGCCTTTCAAGTGAATTTCATTAAACAGACCGAATTTGATCTTGTTAGCTCAGCTTAATTAGATTTTTTTTAGATAGATTTTTCACTGATATTCTTAGACAGTTGGTTTTATTCATTAATTCCTTTTGTTCACAAGTCATATTAATGAGTAATCCTCTCTGACTGCTTCTGCTCATGGACCCAGATGCCATTTTTACCGTTTTAAATAATTAAGGTACAGTGTAAGCCCAACAGCAGCGCTAACATTTAAGTTACCTAGACACTGCTATGCTCAGGTATGCTAATGTTTGACTAAAAGCACAAGTTAACCTGCAATTCTTCATTGGCTGACATGTCCATGAGCCATATTAAGTTAATAAGAAAGGATATGGACACTCGCTCAACATCTCTTATCAAATACATTACTCATTAGTGCAGATGACGCAGAAGTGTGTAAGACACAAAGCCAGGAGATCTCTCTCTGATGTGTGCATTTTAAAACAGTGTTAGTTCAGCATCGGTAAATGGTTAATATCCTTAGAGCTCAAATACGCCCCTTTCTTTCAGAAATATTTCAGTAACCAATATATTAATAAACATAAAAAAATACTTTTGTGTACATGCATAATTTCATTTTTATATTTCATGTGCATTAAAAAAGTGTTATTGTACAGCTTAAAATATTTATATTTAATCATTAAATTCCATATATTGAATTAAATAAAAAAATAAATAATACCATATAGCATAATGTAACCTTACAAAAAAATACGTGGACACAATGATATTTAGTTTAAAAAGAAGACTTCTTACCAGTTGTCCACAGGACAGACATGTTGATTATACAAGGCCATGGCATACCTGGAAAAATAGAAATTATGGTACCTTAGCAGCATAATGTCAATTTTAAAAGGAGAATATAAACTTTCATTTTATTTTATACTTGCCTCGACTTTAAAATAGATTGTGAAAAGTGAATTTTTTATTCTGTATTATTCACCAGTTACACTAATAATGTCTCATTTGTTAACATTAGTTAAAGGGATAGTACCCAAAGATTTATATTCTGTCATCATTTACTCACCCTCAAGATGCTCAAAACCTGAAGGAATTTATTTCTTCTGCTGAACACAAAAGAAGATTTTCTGAACAATGTCAGGTACCAAACAGGCCCAGGGTTTCATGTAAAACATACTATGGAAGTCAATGGGGCACCTCAACTGTTTTACTACTGACATTCTTCAAAATATCTTCTTTTGTGTTCAGCAGAAGAAATTAATTAATACAGGTTTGGAACATCTTGAGGGTGAGTAAATGATGACAGAATTTACATTTTTTTTGGTGAACCCTTTGCTCCCTTTAATGCATTAACTAATATAAACTAACAATGAGCATTGAGCAATATATTTTTACAGCATTTGCTAACTAATGTTAACAAATGAACCCTTTTTTTGAAAAGCGTTGCTCATGAAAACACCATCTAAACAAAAGGGACACAAACAATTCATAAAAAAAACTGTTTTCTAAAAGAAACAGTCTTTGGATGCACCAAATATCATGTCAAAATAAAAGCTGACCACAAGAGCAATGTAAACCACTGATGTCTGAAATTAAGTAAAGAGATGCAGTATGACTCATGAGCCCAGAGCTTTAAGGGCTGAAACAAATACAAGTGACTTTATTATTATAGGTTGCAAATATGGACATAAAGAAAGGATTATAAAAAAATATGCTGTGGTTTGCTTCACTACCGCAACAGCCTGTATAAAATCAGAAGTGCATGTCCTTTTGACGTGACTTTCTTTTAGCATAGAACTAAAAACCGGAGAGCTCTGGAAATGTAGTCAACTCAACCTGTGCATCTTCAGCTTATCCTGGCGTTATGTGTCATTCTTTGCTCACACTTATGCAACAAGGTCAGCAGACTCCTGGTCCTGTCACACTGACCCTCGTAAGAGGTCAATGAACACAGGACCATCAGATAATGGTCAAAGTAAACGTTTGCCAACTGACTTTTACAGAATCTGATGAAAGACAATTTCCAAGCAAGCCAAATTTGCTTATGGAAACCACCACGGAATAAAAAATAAATAAGGTAATTGCGTTTTTGATTTAATTCACAATTTGGACCGTTTTTACTCAGCAGTTTATATCTCGCAATCACACATTCTGCAAAATAAAAAAATGATTTAGTCTGACTTTTATAACCAGCAATTCTGACTATATTTCTTACAACTGTGAGATATAAACTTGATAAAGCAGTTAAAGGCAAGTTTTAGAGTTTGAATAGCAAGATATAAACTTGAAATTCTGAAGAAAAAAAGTAAGAATTGTGAGATAAAATTACCTTTTTACCTTGTCGCAATTACCTTTTTATTATTTATGCATGGCGGAAACAAGCTTCCATAATTACAAATTGGCAATCAAAGAAGAAAAGAAGGTCAACACACTCGGCACCTGCCGATGGATACGTCTTTCTCTCATGCAGATCTCACTGTTGACATACACACAAACACATTTGCATTTGTCCAACGTAACTACATCTGACAGCATGCAGGGTCAGATGTGGGCTAAGCAGCAATTAGGTTTGTTTTCATCTCTAGTAAATAGCGTGTGTGTGTGTCTCCACAGCGAGACAGATCACCTGAGCCTTGCATGACACTTAGCACAACGCTGGGAGAAATTACATTTGGTAAACAAGCATTCTGCCATCTGCCCTGGCTGGTGTTGTGAATAATCACGCAGACTGTTACCAGGTCACTTTGAGAGGCGCACAAGACATGTTTAGGAGAACACAGTCTGGCTAAAGAGTAACGCAGCCCCCGCTCTGATACTGGAGCCCATCTGTTCACCATAAGATTTGGATTCGCTCTCTTAAGTAACTCGTGACAGGAGTCAATTGTGAATTTTTTGGCTGAACACTTGATACTTCTTCATTTTTTATTTGGGCACCAAAAAACTTCAAAGCTTTTAAAGGGATAGTTCAACCAAAAAAGAACATTCTGTCATCATTTACTCATCCTCATGTGGTTCCGAAACACGTATGACTTTCTTTCTTCTGTGGAACATAAAAGTAGATATTCTGAAGAATCTTGGTAACTAAACAGTTTTGGTGACCATTGACTTCCATTGTATGGGCTAAAAAGACAGAAAGTACGTCTTTGATGACAGATTTTTCATTTTAATTGAATTAAATGATTCAATTAAAAAAAATAAAGACTTGGCTTAGCAAGAATATGAATATCTGCCATGAATATCTGCCACCAAAATGACATTTTAAACAGAAAGAGTTACTAGTAATTGTAATAATATTTTACAATCTTGTTAGTCAATCAATCAAATAAATGCAGCCTTGGTCAACAGAGAGACCCCTTTCAAAAAAATCTCACAGACCCTAAACTTTTGAACTGTATTGTGTGTAATAATTAAATTTTAATCGTCTTAATAAGATACAGCACTCTGAATAAAGGCTGTTTAAGGAAGAGGTGAGGATAAATGCTTCTTAATCTTGTTCTTGAATCGAATTGTTACAAACAACCTCCTAAACAGCTGGGAGACTCCACCTGTGTCCATACCCCCTCCATTCCACATCATGTAGTCAGTCATTCACAAAAGACAACACAGCAGGTGTGAGAAATCAATCCCCAGGAGCTTTAGGTCCAATCAAACCTGAGACCAGACCTGATCTGAATGGATTATTAGGCTACATCTCCAACCAGAGAGGTACAATGCTTGTATTGTACCATGGAGGACACAGATGTAGCACTGACTGTTTTAGCTGTTAAAGGCAACCAGCTTTAAAATATAAAGCCTTTGTTATGAATAAATATGCTCAGTGTTGTTTGCATAAACAGTACGTTCAACGTTGCAGGGAACAGCACATCACAGCGGGACTATCCAAGTGTGTGCGACGTTACCATAAACAACAGCCTAAAAGTATAGAAATAACGTTCAAATGGAAACTCTGGCTTGGAAACTTGCTCTTGCCTAAATGGAAACTTTTTTTTCTTTTTTTTACAAAGCAGCCTGAATAATCTAAACAACAATTCCACTGGTGTGTAACTGTGGGATACATACTCCTCAAAAACTGCACCCAATGAAGTGTTTAACTAACAAAAAAAACTCAATTCTATAAGAGAAGAACATGCTAGTCAGTTTCAGTCGTGCTTTGAACTGCTGCTGATGTTGTTGTTTTTAGAAACAGTAACAGATCATAATTAGAGGTTCCATATTCAACTATGAAAACATGCCATTTCTTGCATAGATACGGGGCACGTTTAGTCCATGTTGTATTGGGAACTTCTCCCAGACCTTCTCTACAGGAGTCATGGGGAGAATAAACCAAACATTCTCTCTCTGGCATAATAGATGAGAAGTCGCTGATGCTGCTCTAAGTTGCCCTCCTCTGTTTTACTCGCTTATGTAACCACCTCTGTCGCTTCAAACTCAAGGCTCTGCAGGAGAGGAAGGGGATCTTGAACTCCCTGTAGAAACAGGGCGACTGCAAGCTCTCCACAGGAAGGAAGTAGGGGCAACAAGCAATGAGACGCCAGCACAACGCTGCACCTTCAAACAAATAAAACTGCATAAAAAGTAATCCACAGCCCCTCGAGTCTTCCAACAACTTCCATCACACATAAAGCCAAAAACCTTTTTTCTTAAATATTACCTTGCACTACAAGTCTTATCAACCGCATGCCGGTTCATGCAAAGCTCTCTTCCTGAAGATCCATTTCTATACCATCACAAAGATACTAATAATGAGCTCAAAGTCTTCAACATTTTTCAGGCAAGTTAAGGCGAGTCAGTTGTTGGCACGCTTGTAGTTTTATAGCCCACTCCCCAAAGCGCAGTTTCAGGAATACTGAGAGTGGCTACATTTCAGATGTTTTAGCTCGTAATTTTATGTTTGCACACATAATAAATCTTTCCATAATAAATTATGTCATAATGAAACTGCATGTTTCAGTAGCAGCTTAAGGTGCCCCCAACCAACCCCATAAAAATTGACATAACAGACTTTTCTCCTCAGCTAACAAAAACATGCTCTAAAAACGTTTTGCTAACATTCTAATGCTAATTGCTGATGTTCTCAAGGTTCTCTGAAGGTTCAGCTTTTTAAAAGCTTTAAAAACGTTTTTCTTGTTTAAGCGAGCGTTAAGGGAAGATTCCATTTTTATCATTTTTCAAAAATTATGGTAATGTTACTTTTTAATGTTCTCCAACTAAAACATTTTGGAAAAAACGTTATATGAACGATGTATAAATAATTCTTTTGTGCTAACGTTTTGAGAACATTATTAAAGACCAGATCTAATGCATGATAATGCTACTGGCAGAACGTTTGTTCATAACTTGCCTAATACGAGAACCTTGCCTGAATGTTAGCCAAAGTTTTAAGAACGTTAGCTGGATCTTGGTTGGGAGAGAAGGCAACCATTTCAATGCGGGCCAAAACTAAAACTGTGATTTACTTGCATAAAGTACACAGGCTTCAACATATTCTACATGTACTGGCTATTAAAACAATCTGACACATACACAATTACAACTATACAACTACATCAATTATTCTTATAGACCATAAAGTTGGAATTTACCAAACAGACACATTGTGTCTATATCCCTCTAAGAAAGAACATTGTTGAATTGCTGTGCATCCAGTTCAAAATCAAACTAGTCTGAAAGTGATGTAATCTTAAATCAGAGCATACATGACAACCGCAAAGGTTTTATCCATACCTATTCAAAGCAGGATTGTTTAATTTGATATGAAATAAAATGGACTTACACAACCCATATTCCAGTGATGGTCAGAGCTGGGAGGCTGACAGGTAAGATCATCCACAGAGACATCTCCAGCAACACGATCCTCTACTGCTCCCCTCAAAATCATCCACTTCTTTCGCCTTCGCCAGCCCGTCTCCCTCGGCTCATCAATGTGCATTTATACTTGTTGCATGACCCCAAACCGGCTTTTCTCAAATATCATATCTGTGACAAAAACAACAAAAACATACTTACAATGACAACAAATGAATAAACAGTCTAGACTGTTACCTGTCATTTTTACATGATTTTGTATTGCACAATGCATACCTGTTTGCAAAGCTGTGTACTTTGCATTATTATAAGCATATTGTTTCTTTACTTTTATACTCTATATTGTATTTTTCTATTTGTTTAAGCATTTTTAACTCAGTCTCAGTGTATATGTGATTCTGTCTATGCTTTTTTGTGGACCAGAAACAACAAGAGCATTTCATTGCCTGCAAATTCTGCTCCATGATTAACTGGTGTGTGTTTGTATTAGAACACTGTAAAAGTCGCTTTAAAAGCATCTGGAAGAATATCCTTTTGGTAACCAGGCAAAATGGCCGATTGAAGTTGCAGTTTAACGTAAGTGTAATAGTCGTGTGTGTAGTGTAGAGAGTGGACACTGTATCTCACCTTCCCCCCTGTGATAGGGGACAGCAGACGTGTCTCCCACCTTTTGTTAAACCCTCAGACAGAGCGCAGACTGTTCAGAAACGGTAACATCAACTACCAGTAACAGCTACAGGTTTCTCAGTACTCCTCAAGCGTCCAATTGACCGCGGCTGTGTACTCTTCCTTGGCTCTCTGTGTTTCTCTGAGCTCTTCCAGCAGAATCCTGGTGCTTCACTCCTCTCGGAATATAAGCGCTGTCTCTCTCTCGTGTCCCGCCGTGTGGACTCACTGAACGCTAGCGTCCAGACTCCAGCTGTTCCCGGAGCTCCGCCTCCCACAACACACGCACTGATGCATCCTGATGCACTGAACAAAATGTTTGTAATTTTGACGTAAAAACAACGTATAACAAGCTCTACAAACAAACAAACAATGAGTTGAGTTAGTTTACTGAAGCCTTACATTGAAACAAAAATGGAATTAGTAAAACATCATGTAGGTAGGTAAAACATCAGTAGCCCTGTAATGCCAACATGTTTTACATTGCTTTAATAATAATTTAAAACAATTTAAGCAATTTTCAACCTTTTTTTTATAAGTTAGGCCTATACAAGATTCAACAGTTTTTTTTAAGTCAGTTTGATGTAATTTTGAAGTTTATTGTACTTAGAAATTTAAGGTAGCAACTTTGTTTTTTACAGTGGACATTCAACATGTTTGTACAGTGAAGTGTTGTTACAATTATCTTTTTTAGGTCTAAGTAAAAAGGTCTAAGTTTTAAAGATTTTTTTGGTTATGATAATTATACTTTAACAAATTGTGCTACTTGTATTTAATAAAGAGGTTGTACATGCTAATATGTTCTGCCAGACAAAATGTACCTCGCATGATTTAAAACAATTATATTAAATTTTTAGTACATTCTGATATGAATTCCCTTCTGATAAGATATGCTGTTGTAATGTTCAACGCATTGCTCATCTTGTTTAAGAAGCAATTTTTTATCTGACAAGCACCACAGCAGACACAGTAATCCTGTTGACTGGGTTGGTCAGATTTTCAGAATAGCTGTTACCAAACGTATTCTGTCTATTTGTCAGACATATTGGGTGTTTATTATCAGAGGGCAAAAAAAATATACAGTAAGCTATAGAGTTTTCACAATGCACATTTTGTACTTTATTCTGAGCTATAGCCTACATTTCACAGAATAGCCAAAACAAAACTCATCAAAAAAATTGGGCTGTATTTCACAAGATATTGAATACAGTTCCTTTTTCTATATTTTCCATAACAGCAAATCTGAAGACAACACAGTGGACTATGAAAAGTTGTGGAACTGCTGAAATAGTATCTCAGTCCACTCCTCATAATAGCAATCCTTAACAATGTTCACGTTTTGTTCTTTTGATATTCTGACATAACCGGCTGATGATATTGTGTGCATCATGTATGATGAAAATAATATTCATGGATAAGAACATGTGGTCAGAAGAATGAGTGATGTATGAGTCATAAAAGCAGACTTGCGAATGTAGATATTGATTGTGAAAAGTTTGTCTCGTTCTGAGCATATAGCCTAAATATTTCTTAAGCCTCACAATGATGTAGGCTTAGTCGTATCGGTCATTGTAATCAATTTCAAAATGTGCAAATTCAAGATAAAACAACTCAAAACACATGAGTTGCCTAGCGCAGTATTACTGTGAAACTGAGTATAACAAATAATAACTTTCAACAAGTTTGAAATTGCTCCATCTAGTGGAGAGATATACAATATGTTTTCCACATCTGGACGTCTGACTAAAAACCAAAAAAACACACTCTAAAAATGCTAGGTTGTATATAAACCCAACCGTTGAGTTAAGTCTTATATTTAAAATTTAACCCAATAGTTGGGTTTGTCCATATTTAACCCAACTTTGGTTTTAAACAACCTAGCATTTTTTTAGAGTGCAGAAGGCCAATGCAACACTAAACGCTTTTTTATTTGATTAAAATTATTTCAGAAGTGTAATAAAAGACAGTTTGTTTTTACTCTATGATAAACATTCTGTATTGTTTTATGTTGTGATAAAATCATAAAACAAGTAACACACCATAGTGAAGGATTCACATGTGATACGTGTCTCACTTGCCTGGAAGGTTCCAATATGCAAGAACTGGTTCAGGTTTTATTATTGGGGATGGGGCTGAACTCAGCAGGACACTGGCCCTCCAGGAGCAAGTTTGGACACACCTGGTTTAGAGTATTTGGAACAAAGACATTATAGTTAAACCAATAAGCTAATTTACGATTTATATTCGGGGAAAAAAATCAATGTTTCGCTATTTTCTAAGTTGGCCCACTGCTGATAGTGATAACTGATATAGCCACTGATGTCAGAATGAGGTCAGTGATTCATATTTGATGCAGTTGCCCAAAGAGGGAAGCAAAGTGACTCACTTCCTGTTCTCAGTGAACTGACTAAAATGATAAAGAAGGATAAGATGGAAGTTACTGGGGGTAGGTCCCGATAAGCCAGCTTCAACTTATCCCTTTTCGAATAGGTTATTATGTATGTGTATATGTATATGTATATGTGTGTGTATATATATATATAATTTTTTTTCACTTACTGATGGAAATTTAATAAGTGTTGCAGTCTTTTCCAATTTAGCGTTTTTATTTTTTATTTGTTCGAAATAAAGCATTTATACTATACAATACCATAACATAAATATGTGACAACCGCATGCTGATCAACATTCAGCAAATATATCTCTATATTTACAGTCGCACTGTAGTTCCATACCCCCAGACTCCAAGGCCAGGGTAGAGGGGTTCAGTAAATTTAGTTTGAACCTTATACAGAAGGTTCATTTTGTCAGACACACTATAAAATGCCACTGTCCCAGCCTCATAGTCTACATACACCCCTATCCTGGAGGAACTGGGGACAGATATAGTGGTGCTTTTGTTGTTGTGTACAAAGGAGTACTTGGATTCAGAGCAGTACAAACTCCAAGACTTGTCATTCCCCCCAAAGCTTCCCGCTTTGTCGTTTCCTTTCCTCTGAATTCCTCTATAAGTCACAGCAATGTCTATTTCTGTGCCACTCCAGTCCACTTCCCAGTAGTAGCGGCCGCCGGCCAGACCTTCCTTACACAGCACCTGCTGCCAGTACTCGAAGCGATCGGGATGCTCCGGGTACGACTTTGGCTCGTTGCTCATCCGCACCACTGTGTTTTTGTCTGACAGGTGCAGGTTTGGGTGGGCTGTTAAAGGATCTGTTGAGGGCTGACAGAAATCTAGATCCAGAAGAGGTGTTGTTAAATTAACCACCATAAACAAATGTGTTTCTATATAAAACTACTGTCTCACTGTTGATTATAAACTTACATTCTAAGAAGTCCTCCCTTTTTGCTGGGTCCACAGTCTGAAGAATTTTAACCTCTTTTACTGCAAATGAAAAACATATATGTATAAAAATAAATCAATATATATTACATTGATTTGAATTGAATGCATTGATTTCTGAAGGATCATGTGACACTGAAGGAGTAATGAAGCTGAAAATTCAGCTTTGCCATCACTGGAATAAATTACATTTTAAAATAAATATATTCAAATTTTAATTGTAATAATATTTCACAATATTCATATTTTTACTGTATTTTATTATCAGACAATTGCAGCCTTGTGAGCATAAGAGACTTCTTTCAAAAATATTTTTTTAAATCTTACCGACTTTTGAATGGTAGTGTATACATGTATGTGTATGTGTGTGATATATATACACACACACATACACATTATGTGCATATATTTACAATATAAGGGTTTTAAGCACCTGCTGATGAGATTTTGATCATTTCTTCCTTGCTTATGTCTTCTAATTGCACTTTCAGGTCAGAGATGGCTTTCTTTGCATTGTCAAATGTATGGTGAGGGGCTAATGTCACTTTGGACAAGTCTTCATATCCAGAAGGAGCAGAGAGAGACTGCCAGCTCTATAGGGGAGCAGAAATGTTATTTTATCATACTGTAGGGAACAAGCAAGCAAATGCGCTTATGGGCCACAGAACTTTTTCAACAATACCTGTAAGAAGTGGATATGATCATCGGATTGGGACAGCTGCTCCAGGTCATTATGTTTCTTTCTAAGTAATGTAATCTCCTCCTCCAGCCTGGCCAGGTGTCCCTCGGCACGTGTCAGCAGACGGGTTTCCTGGGCTCGGATCATCTCCTTCACTTCTCCATGCCTCCTCTCTAGTGCTCGCAGCAGTTCGGTGAAAATACGCTCGTTTTCATCCAACACACTCTGAGATGAGTGCTGGAATGAGAAAAACAACATAGATGAGATAGGGACAGCACATGATTTCATTTACAATAGCAGTCAGATAGAGATGGAACAAGAGCAGAGCACCTTTTTTAAAATTGGAGGTCCTGTGAAATAAGAAAATAGCATTTTGAGCTAATTTAATTGTAACACTTTACAATAATTATAAAATTATACATTTTTTAAAAGTAGCCTATTCATTATTGATATAATTTATAAAATTCATGTATATTTAATTAATGTTCATTTATTAAGATGTTAAATATTTAGGATGTGTAGAAATGACCATTAAACTGCTAGATTTTTATTTATTTATTATTTTTTAGCCTAGCTACTTCTCTCACTGCAGATGAAAAACATATATTTCTAAATATGTTTTAGGATACACTGCTATTCAAACGGGGTCAGAACATTAAATAATAATAATAATACTTTTATTCAGTAGGGGCCGGTTCACACAAAATGAGTTTTTGTGGAATGGGGAAAAACAGCAAGGTCTCTTATTTTAGCAGCTTTTTTGGAACATGTGTGTCATGCGCGAGGCGCTGCAAAAAAGCGCAAGAAGTCCGTCTAGCGTGTTTAAATATAAAAAAAATGGGTTCTGTGTGAACGGCTCCAAAGTACTGTATGCATTAAATTGATCAAAGGTGTCAGTAAAGGCATTTGTAATTTATTTTTACATTTTAATAAATAATTAAAATTAATTTTTATTACTAATAAATTATGTTCTTCCAAACTTTCTTTCATCAAGAAGACATGTATCTCGGTTTTGTTAAAAATATTAAGTAGCACAACTGTTTTGATAACAATAATAATGATAATACTTTCTTGAGCATCAAATAAGCAAACTAAAATGATTTCTGAAGGATCATGTGATTCTGTAAACTGGAGTAATGATAGCCTACTGAAAATTCAGCATATTCAAATAGTTTTTTTTATTTTTTATGTATTAGCCCTATTATTAATTTTAATTTTATATTTCTATTAAAATAATTAATAATTAGGTTTATATCGACTCTCAAGCCCCCAGCAGTTTCCTCACTGTTTTGGAAACTCTGAACTAAAGTATTAATTAACTGGAACAAATAGAACCTTATTGTAAAATGTTTGATTTAACAAAAATACACACGTAATGTGGTATGGTATTGTACTGTACATTGCAGTGGGCAAGTTAGTGCCATGATATAGAGGATTCTTTCCAATTATTTTCAAAAATTCTTACTTTTATGGATGCCACTGCCTGCCTGAGATCTTGCCATTTCTTCGTCCTTTCCTCAATCTTCTGCTGTGAAGTCATCAGTTTCGCTCCAAGCTGTTTCTGTTGACAATTTCAAAAAAGCAAATTCATGAGGCACTGGACTGCTAAACGGATAGTTCATCCAAAAATGAAAATGTTTTCAGAATTTATATAGGCTTGGAACAACTTAAGGGTGGGCAAAAGATGACAGAATTGTCATTTTTGTGCCATCCCTTTAGCCCTTTAGTTATCATCATGATTAAGTTTAAAAGCATACTATGGTTCTTCATGGCATGAGTCATTTTCAAAAAGCTCACCTGCTTTTCAGTCCTTTCAGCTGCTGCTGAAACAATATCATGTTTTTTGTGTTCCTCCATGATACACAAAACGCAAACACATGCTTGATCAGAACGACAGAAAACCTCTAGAAGTTTATCATGTTCAGCGCAGATCTTCTCACGCAGTTGCCCTGTTGCTGCCACCAGTTTGTGCTTCATGAGAGCTGGATACTCATAATGAGCTTGGAGATGCGTCTCACAAAATGAGGTCAAGCACGTCAGACATGACTTCACTGCCTTGTTCTTCTTTGCCAGACAGAAATCGCACAGCACTTCTCTGGAGCTGTTGCGGCTGCTGGAGCTGCTGTATCTTCCATTGCGTCTGGGTTTCTCCAGAGTGCTGTATCGGCTATGGTTTGCTGAACTACTCCGAGACATGTTAAAACTCTCTCAGCATAATCCAAAGACAAGCTTGTCGGGTAAAAAGTAGTTTCAATGAAACCGCACTGACACATTCATTATATATAGAGGAATGTGAACCGTGTGTGATAAACCAGCTTAGCAGGTTAGCTGCTGACATGATGTCAGAACAAAGAGAATAGCAAAAATGTGAATGCTGAAACATAAACATTGTAAAATATCTTTTTACAAAGGCCCCATTGTTGACAGTAAACCATGTGTGAAATGTCTTGTAAGTTTCCTCCAGTGGTTAAGTAAGGAAAAATCGACGATGGTCTGATTATCAGAAAAGTAATGTGACGACGCGAAGCATATGCTGTTTGTGTGTTTGTGTGTGTGTGTAAAAAGAGAGCGTGCTTTCCATAGATTAATAAACGTGATTTTGAGGGGAAAACATTGAGCTTGTCATATGTGTCATATTGATTGTTATTTGCTAGGTCAGTGTCTTTGTGGGTTTTGGTTCTTTTGCTGTTGTAAGCTGTAAGGACCTGTGAAATAACTTTAAAAAAAAATATTCAGCGAAGTAATATGGAACTGCAATGTGACCAAGACCTGCCTGGAACTACTTTAGCTGCATTTATTAAATAATAAACTTAAATAACTGCACACCTTAGAACATTCATCAACCAAGACTAAAACATTCAATAGCCATACACATAAAATAAAAGCCACTTTTCCTTTTACAAACTTTATAATATTTTATTAATAAAATTGTCCCTTCAAATCATGCCCACATGCAACAGCTTAAAGTCATTCATTTTTAAATTTGAAATTAAATTGAATACAGAATTCAAGCATCAAGGTATAACACATTTTCCGTGAGAATCAGTAGTTAAATTCCTCACAAGTAGCCTAAATCACCGTCAATATAATGGACATGACTTTTGAAATGGCAAACATTTCAGTTAATATTCTTTCATTAAAATTTGTAGATAGATGTAGAGATATGTGAAACTATTACGTAAAAACAACAAACAACAGTCAGAAAGTAGGGAATTCAGCTATGCACTGAACTAGTAACTTTTCTGTTGTTGTTTATAGAAGTTTACTTGCAAATGTACACATCAGTGTTTCCAGTAACATTGTTGTTTCCAGTAACACATTCATGAGATCATGTGGGGCTTATATCTATTTGACCACACAGCACAATAGTGTTTGATAAAGATCTGTTTACACAGTATTGTGCATGCAACTTTCACTTCTCTCTTTTCGTTTCAAGTGCATTGCCAAGAGGATCTAAAAAGCCTGTGTACTGTTTTCAAGCAAACATTAAAGCAATGTGAAAAAATGATTGACTAACAAAATGGGATGTCTTCTTTAGATTCTTAGTTTAAATAAAAAAACATCAGTTTATTTGATCAAATTCAATACATTCACATATAGCCTACTGTGTACATGCTCAGATTATTGATTTATAATAGCTCTCCTGAGCCGTATCCAGAACCTCATGTTTCTCAAAGGGTCCCTGCTCCACTTCAAGTACGTGTTCTTTTTCAGATGCTTATGAAGACCAAACACTTTCTTAGTCTTCGTCTCTTCCACATCCTCCAGAATGACGATGATGATGTTGGCATTGCGTTCCATCAGAAACCGGGACTGAGCTAATTCAAACTCAAAGCGACACCAGGCGCTATCAATGAAGTGTTGAGACACAACCACAACGACTTTACGACTGCCCATTATTCCTTCATCAATAATGTTGGAGGCGATGGACTTTCCTGCTTGAAAGTCCCGCATGTGAAGGCAAAGATGAATAGGTGGAACACCGTTCTCCAGATTCTCCATCAGTTCATTCATGACCCAGACTTCATCATAGCTGGAGAAAATCACAAATGCATCATAGGAACATTCTTGTTGTCCAGGTGATCTGTAGCCTCTCAGCAGAATACAACAATACTGAAGATAAAACTGGAACCTATAAGCCAAGACTGACAACACAACTACTAATGAAACAATACATAATGATACAACAATTTTGAGTCTTTTCTTTTGCACACAGCTGTCAATGTCAAAGTCCACTGCTCTAAAATCTGAGCTTGGTGACAAGGTTTTGCAAAAAATATTTTCTGATTGCTTCAAAATGTTCTGATTTTGGATGATCCACAAAATAAAATCTGTCTGGGAGCAGGAACAATCAATGGGATTGGAGGACAAATCCAACTCTGAAAGGTTTGCAGGCAAGTTTTGGAGAACATGAAGTGGGGTGCTAGTAATGCTGTTCTTATCTATATAAAGTGATGTAAGTTGTTTCAGCTCTGGGGCCAGAAAGTCCAAAACCATCAACTTGTTTTTGCTTAAATATAAATGCCTTAGTTTCTGCGTGCCAGTAAAAGAAGTCCTGGAGATTTCTCCGATGCCACAGTGTGAGAGGTCAAGAACTTCCAAATTTGTAATATTTTGTAAGAA
Organism: Cyprinella venusta; assembly: GCA_038021265.1. Lineage (NCBI taxonomy): Eukaryota > Metazoa > Chordata > Actinopteri > Cypriniformes > Leuciscidae > Cyprinella > Cyprinella venusta. The sequence goes on along the minus strand of CM075869.1, from coordinate 29,403,104 downwards.
ATATCTCAATATATCTCCACTGAAACTGATTCCCGCCATTTTAAGCACAGTCAAATTTTGCAGGTCCTGAAATATCATGTACCTTGTTACAGTAATACTTGTGTAGGAAATATCCAAATACTTTAAATTTTTTAGACCTTGTAAAAAAGTAAAGTAAAAAACAATAACTAGTTTTGTAAGGTGGAGGTCCAACACTTCAAGTTTTTCAAGTCCAGAAAATGGGTTATTAACCATGCTTATCTCTGAGTTTTGACTAAGATTCAAGAATCGAATATTTGGTGCCCTTGGAAAAAATTGGTAACAGCAGTCCTTCAAAATCAAAAGGTTTCCACTCAAATCAACATACTGAAGAAGAGAGTCACTGACACCAATACCAATACCAAAAAATGACATAGGCACAATATTCTTCACCACAAATTTTTCTAAGCTTGGTATGTGTGAAATATTTGGTACAACAGATAATAAAGTGTGACCTAAATACAGTTCCTTAAGACGGTGAAATGGAACATGTTCCATTCTTTTGATATATCCAACTTTCACTGTGATTTTTGTCGCATTGATCATACAATGGAACAAGTTCATTTCAGAATCAGAGAATTCTTTCTGAATAAGATATATTTCATTGAAATTAACTGAACAAAGCGCATCGAGATAATTTGGATCTGACACCTGGATTTTCCATTGCATTCTGTAACTTCCCATGAACAACTTATCCACACTGAGACCAGTAAGAGCGTTTAGACAACTATTTTGTGCATTTAATGAAACAAAGGCAGCTTGTATGTGAAGCTCTCTGAGATAAACATCTTTGAAAGCTCCTGGTTCAATGTGTAATAATGGATTCCTAGAGAGAATCAAAGTCATGTTTCTGCCAATCTTTCTCAACACAACAGTGTGATCAGTTTTAATGATGGATATGTTATTGGCGTGTAGATCAAGTAAACTGAAATCTTTAAAGGAGCTCATGAATGGAGGGAGAGACACGGACTGGATGTCATTTGTTCCAACTCTAAGTTCCTGTAGCTTAGTAAGGTTATTCATTTGAAGCTGTAAGGACGCGAGACCAACATCCACAAGAACTAGTCTCTGTAGATTATGTAAAGAATTCAAGCATCCAGGTCCAAAATATGCAATAGGGTTTCCAGTGAGAATCAATGTAGTCAAATTCTGCACATTGTAGAAAGTATCATTTTCAATGTGCTTGATGTGGCATCTGAAAGCCCAAGATTACAAATTAGTGCATTAAACAATAGTTAACATGTTTAAATTTTATTGCATTATGATTAATGATCATTTACCTTGTGAGGTCCAAAACTTGCAAATTGAACAATACAGGAAATACACACTTGTGTAAAGAGTTCAAGAAATTGAAACTGAAATCCAGAGACGTCACAGTGAGGGGAATACTGATGGGAATGTGAGTCAGATTTCTCCCAGAACAAGAGTATTCCATATTCTTTTTTATCTATTAATAAACAGACACAATTATACCTTTTTAAAACATACTGTTGGTATTTCTGTTTTTTTTTCTTTCTGAAAGATCCTAAGGCCTCTTTACTTTTAAGATAGCCTAGATATATATATAGAAAATCTCAGAAAAAAATGCATTTCTAAATTTTCCATTCCCTTAGAAAATGAGGCTAATTATAAACGACTGATAATATAATTAATATAATATAATATAGTGAAAAGAACCTAAGCATCAAATAATTACAAAATAAATTCAGAAGCCCAGTCTGTTTATAATACTATAGCATTTGACCAAAATAACAATGCATAAACACTCACATAAACAAATAGTATTCTCTAAGACCCTAGCCTTAAAGTACATATTTGAACTATATTAACGATAACTATAAACTATATGTATTGTTCTTACCGTGGTACATTCCTGTCCTTCTCCAGCTTTCACAAGAATCAAGATTGAGCTTAGGAAAATCAGTTCACGGTATGATAAGATCATTGTGATGTAAAGGACATACCATTTAATTTAAATCGGTGAATACTCTATTGTCGAGGTAGTGCATAATTGCAAGCAACTCTCACTTCTGCCTTTTGTTTCAAAAGGGAAGTTATTCATATTTAAAGTACATTCCCATGATGAATAGAAAGCACTTCAGCAGTATTTTAAAGGATCAATAACTTTACTCTGTGAAAAATGGTTGAAAATCATAAAATGCAATAACTCATTAAAATTGTGCAAAAGTTTCTTTATTCAAAACATAATATATCCAAAGTAAATGTAATATTATTGTTTTGTGGCAATAATAGCTCTCCTGAGCCGTATCCAGAATCTCATGTTACTCAAAGGGTCCCTGCTCCACTTCAAGTACGTGTTCTTTTTCAGATGCTTATGAAGACCAAACACTTTCTTAGTCTTCGTCTCTTCCACATCCTCCAGAATGACGATGATGATGTTGGCATTGCGTTCCATCATAAACCGGGACTGAGCTAATTCAAACTCAAAGCGACACCAGGCGCTATCAATGAAGTGTTGAGACACAACCACAATGACTTTACGACTGCCCATTATTCCTTCATCAATAATGTTGGAGGCGATGGACTTTCCTGCTTGAAAGTCCCGCATGTGAAGGCAAAGATGAATAGGTGGGACACCGTTCTCCAGATTCTCCATCAGTTCATTCATGACCCAGACTTCATCATAGCTGGAGAAAATCACAAATGCATCATAGGAACATTCTTGTTGTCCAGGTGATCTGTAGCCTCTCAGTAGAATACAACAATACTGAAGATAAAACTGGAACCTATAAGCCAAGACTGACAACACAACTACTAATGAAACAATACATAATGATACAACAATTGTGAGTCTTTTCTTTTGCACACAGCTGTCAATGTCAAAGTCCACTGCTCTAAAATCTGAGCTTGGTGACAAGGTTTTACAGAAAATATTTTCTGATTGCTTCAAAATGTTCTGATTTTGGATGATCCACAAAATAAAATCTGTCTGGGAGCAGGAACAATCGATGGGGTTGGAGGACAAATCCAACTCTGAAAGGTTTGCAGGCAACTTTTGGAGAACATGAAGTGGGATGCTAGTAATGCTGTTTTTATCAACATAAAATGATGTTAATTGTTTCAGGCTTGGGTAGATAAGAAAATCTATAGTCATTAAATTGTTTCCTCTCAGATTCAAAAGTCTAAGTCTTTGGAGATTTTTAAAAGAGCTTGGGTGTAACTCTACAATACGACAGTATGACATGTCAAGGTGCTCGAGAACTGTGAGATTATTAAATAAAAACAGTATTACATCACCCTGAAAATTATTGCCAGCCATCTTCAGAACCTTAAGACTGCTTAGCCCATAAAAGCAATATATGTTACCAAAAGTGATACTGGAATACGAAACATCTAGATACCACAAATTCTTCAAGTTAGACAAAAGTGAAAGGTATCCCATACCTACAACCCTTGTATGATGAAAATCTAGAATTTCAAGGGAATCAAGTCCATCAAATGCTGAAACAGAAAGACCAATTTGTGGATTTAAGCTCAAATTTAGATACCTGATTCGATGAGTGTCCAACAACATTTCTGTGCAGCATGATTTTAATGTAATTTGGTTTGAACTCAGATCCAAATACTGAAGCTTAGGCATGTCTACAAAGGTTTCAACTTGGGTTGCAAAGTTGCGTGTGAATACTACTTTTTCTAAAGAATGAAGATGAGAAAGTAGTTTACCTGGCACAGTAAATAATTGATTGTTAATGAAGTAAATCTCCTTAATATTATTAAATGGCACATACTCAATATCACGAATTAGACCACCCTTTACAGCTATAATTGTGGCATTAATCATGCAGCGAAAGATATTAATATTCCCACTAGGCCTTTCTTTTATGTAATAATATACCTCTTGAAAATAAATAGAGCAAAGGCCATCTAAATAGTCTGAATCTGATGGATAAATCTTGTTGTCATCCCTGTTATTTCCGAACATCAGCTTTTTGACATTAAGACCATATAGAGCTTTCAGACCAACTTTCTGAGTAGCGAATGAAACAAATGCAGATCGAATATCCAGCTCTCTGAGATAAACATCTTTGAAAGCTCCTGGTTCGATGTGTAATAATGGATTCCTAGAGAGAATCAAAGTCATGTTTCTGCCAATCTTTCTCAACACAACAGTGTGATCAGTTTTAATGATGGATATGTTATTGGCGTGTAGATCAAGTAAACTGAAATCTTTAAAGGAGCTCATGAATGGAGGGAGAGACACGGACTGGATGTCATTTGTTCCAACTCTAAGTTCCTGTAGCTTAGTAAGGTTATTCATTTGAAGCTGTAAGGACGCGAGACCAACATCCACAAGAACTAGTCGCTGTAGATTATGTAAAGAATTCAAGCATCCAGGTCCAAAATAAGCAATAGGGTTTCCAGTGAGAATCAATGTAGTCAAATTCTTCACATTGTAGAAAGTATCATTTTCAATGTGCTTGATGTGGCATCTGAAAGTAAATTCAATTCAATATTATAGATAGAACAAGACATTATACAACAAGACATTTAGATGGTAATAACATTGCTTACCTTGACAGATCAAGGACTCGTAGAAAAGACAAAACCGGGAATACGGTCTTCTGTAAGTGTTTCAAAACATTGAAACTAAAATCCAGAATTTGAACTGATGGAGAAATAGTTGGTGGTATGTAGCTGAGGTTTCTTCCCATGCATGAGTAGTGCAGATTCTCAGTAATCTAAGGTTCATTTTCAAGTAAATGGTTAAGTAAATGTTAATATTTCACAGAAAGCAGAACACAGATTTAAATTTAGATTTAAAAAACTTACTTTAGTGCATGATTCTCCAGCAGCTATGAAAAGAAATATCACGAAAGCACTTACAGTAAAGAAACTCATCTTGAGTGATCTCAACCGCTCATAAAAATTTGAGCCAGCCTCGTTTGAGATCATTGAATATGAGGAACGAATGCCATTGTTTTCAACAATGTGGAACTATGGGTGAAAGGATGTCATAGAGAAGTAAGCTTATACGTAGTTTCTTAAATCTTGAATGAAGAAGTACCTTTATGAATAGATGGATTGTTATTGCCTCTGCAATTCATTTAAGTTTAATAAGAACAACTTTATGGATGTATTTGTATAGGCAAAACTAATTCAAAGCACTTTGAGCCTAAAAGGCCAGCAATAACAGTAATGCAGAAGAGTAGTTTTCAGATGGCAGGTAGCAGGACTTGAGCAGCATGATCAGACAGGTAAGGCCTGATTTTCCTAATGTTATAAAGCTTGAGTTTGCATAACAGGCAGTTGATGAGAATCTGCAATGTTGAACTGATTGTTGAATACTACCCTAAGATTCTCAACTGAGCTGGCTTGCTTTAGGCCTTATGTCCACCAAAGCTTTTTCAGTAATCTCTTCTGACAACACAGCTAGGAGTGCTTAAGATTGCTTTGGTTGCCATGACCGCTGCTTTCTTATTAGACTGATGGCCAACAAAATGTTCGTCCAAGCATTATTTTTCAAATTAATATCGTGGTAGTCCCGGTATGTCATCTGGTGCAGACATCGATACTCTGAGACCAGCAATTTTAACTTCTTGCTAAATTAAAGTCATTGTACAAGTAGAACGTAAGGTGATTGGTGTGGAATTTGGCTACATAAGGTCTATACGAGACGTCCCATACAGTATACACACCTCATATCAAACTATTTTACTGCAGCATTTTGGAGAAATGTCCCATTTTTCAACTTCAGAGGCCTATAAATACCTCATTTCTAATAAGTAGAAAAAAAACTAATGGTCAGATCTTGTAGGGGACGTCCCATACGGTATACACACCTCATATCAAACCATTTTACTGCAGCATTTTGGAGAAATGTCAAATTATTTGCCTTCAGAGGCACATACCTCATTTCTAATAAGCAGAAAATAACAAAGGTTATTTCTTTAGGGGACGTCCCATAAAGTATACACACCTCATATCAAACCATTTTACTGCAGCATTTTGGAGAAATGTCACGTTACTCAACTTCAACTTTCTAATGTCCCTGTAAAGGCAATTCTACAAAAAAGTTCTAAACACATTATAAATGTTACATATGATATGTATTGCTAAAACATATAACAAAGTCTGTGAACTGTGAAGTACTGAAATGTGCTAGACCGTTAAAAAAATTTTCACCATTGAAATTTTACGGATTAATTGGGCGGGGCTAAAACAGGGCTCCGTGACGCATTGGAACCCATGAGCTGCTGGACACCCTCCTATTTGATGACGCACAGAGTCTGATCTCTCCCCTAACACGCAGTCAATATAACCTTTCTTGTCAATAACACTCCCCGAACACATTCACATTCGTCAGAAATATTACTACAGCTGAGTTTTCTAGCTAGCTATGCCTTCGACACAGACATGCATGGGCTACTACCTGGATGCGATCATGTACAAAACAGAACGGTATCTTCATTTAAATTCCCTTAAAAACGATCACATCAAGAAGAGGTTTTTAGAGAGCCTATACCTTGATAATGAGCTGAGGGTCACCGCCAACACCCGCCTCTGTAGTGATCGTTTTACACTGGATCGTTTAATAAACTTTCCTCAGAGACAACTTGGATTCACTGATAATTCACTGATAATCCGCTGTTACTGGTGAACGGGCCGAAACGACGATCTCCCGCCTCAGTGTTTATCTCCAAAAGCTAATCAGCTAATATCACCGTCAACAGCTTTCACGTGAGTGGGCGTGGTTTCAGCGGAGCCAGCGGACACGCCCCCAGCGTTTGAGAGCAGAGAATCTGCTCATTTTTTCATAATTTTGATAGCTTATTTTATGTACTTCCCGGCTTTTTTTATCATTCAAATTTGGCTGGGTGGCTAATTACACATTTTTCTGTGGTGTGACAAACTCAGGACACATACTTAATTTTGACTTTACAGGATCTTTAATTCATCATAAAATGCAACAATATACTTATTTAAACATATGGCTAAAAAATGAAGCACCAGTTTATTTAATGAAAATACACACAATGATTAGGTCAACGCTGTTACTAAAGATTCTATAAAATGTATTAATATAAATAGTATTAATATTAATATATTAATATTAATATAAAATGACTAGAAATCTGTACTGACAAACTATCGAAGGGGTACATAGGAATTATCTATTTTCTAAACAATATTATTTTTCGGTGGCAATAATAGCTCTCCTGAGCCGTATCCAGAATCTCATGTTTCTCAAAGGGTCCCTGCTCCACTTCAAGTACGTGTTCTTTTTCAGATGCTTATGAAGACCAAACACTTTCTTAGTCTTCGTCTCTTCCACATCCTCCAGAATGACGATGATGATGTTGGCATTGCGTTCCATCAGAAACCGGGACTGAGCTAATTCAAACTCAAAGCGACACCAGGCGCTATCAATGAAGTGTTGAGACACAACCACAATGACTTTACGACTGCCCATTATTCCTTCATCAATAATGTTGGAGGCGATGGACTTTCCTGCTTGAAAGTCCCGCATGTGAAGGCAAAGATGAATAGGTGGAACACCGTTCTCCAGATTCTCCATCAGTTCATTAATGACCCAGACTTCATCATAGCTGGAGAAAATCACAAATGCATCATAGGAACATTCTTGTTGTCCAGGTGATCTGTAGCCTCTCAGTAGAATACAACAATACTGAAGATAAAACTGGAACCTATAAGCCAAGACTGACAATACAACTACTAATGAAACAATACATAATGATACAACAATTGTGAGTCTTTTCTTTTGCACACAGCTGTCAATGTCAAAGTCCACTGCTCTAAAATCTGAGCTTGGTGACAAGGTTTTGCAAAAAATATTTTCTGATTGCTTCAAAATGTTCTGATTTTGGATGATCCACAAAATAAAATCTGTCTGGGAGCAGGAACAATCGATGGGGTTGGAGGACAAATCCAACTCTGAAAGGTTTGCAGGCAACTTTTGGAGAACATGAAGTGGGATGCTAGTAATGCTGTTTTTATCAACATAAAATGATGTTAATTGTTTCAGGCTTGGGTGGATAAGAAAATCTATAGTCATTAAATTGTTTCCTCTCAGATTCAAAAGTCTAAGTCTTTGGAGATTTTTAAAAGAGCTTGGGTGTAACTCTACAATACGACAGTATGACATGTCAAGGTGCTCGAGAACTGTGAGATTATTAAATAAAAATCTTGTTACATCACCCTGAAAATGACTTCCTGTCATCTTGAGAACCTTAAGACTGCTTAACCCATGAAAGTAATTTATTTTACCAAAAGTGATACTGGAATAAGATACATCTAGATACCTCAAATACTTCAAGTTAGAAAGTGAAAGGTATCCCATTCCTACAACCCTTGTATGATGGAAATCTAGAATCTCAAGGGAATCAAGTCCATCAAATGCTCTTAGATCAAGATCAATTTCTGCATTTAGACTCAAATTCAAATACCTGATTTGAGGGGTGCCAGATAAAAGTATCGTGCAGCACTGATTAAATGTAATTCGGTTCGCACTTAGATCCATATATTGAAGTTTAGGCATGTCTCTAAAGGTTGCAGCGAGAATAAGATCATTGTTGTGTGTAATTACTAGTTTTTCTAAAGTATGGAGATGTGAAAGTTTCCCAATCAAAGAATTTAAGATATTGGAAATCAAGTAAAGCTCCTTGATTTCATGAAAAAATACATACTCCATTTCACCAATTATACCATTCTTCACGACCACATTTGTAGCATTGATCATACAGCGAAAGACAAAATATGGTTCTCTGGGCCTTTCATTAATATAATAATATATTTCCTGAAAAAAGATAGAGCAAAGGCCATCTAAACCATCAGCATCTGAGAACTGAAATTTGAAATCTCCCCTGTACTTTCCAAATAACAATTTTTTGACAGTAAGACCATATAGAGCTTTTAGACCAACTTTCTGAGTAGCGAATGAAACAAAGACAGATCGAATATCCAGCTCTCTGAGATAAACATCTTTGAAAGCTCCTGGTTCGATGTGTAATAATGGATTCCTAGAGAGAATCAAAGTCATGTTTCTGCCAATCTTTCTCAACACAACAGTGTGATCAGTTTTAATGATGGATATGTTATTGGCGTGCAGATCAAGTAAACTGAAATCTTTAAAGGAGCTCATGAATGGAGGGAGAGACACGGACTGGATGTCATTTGTTCCAACTCTAAGTTCCTGTAGCTTAGTAAGGTTATTCATTTGAAGCTGTAAGGACGCGAGACCAACATCCACAAGAACTAGTCTCTGTAGATTATGTAAAGAATTCAAGCATCCAGGTCCAAAATATGCAATAGGGTTTCCAGTGAGAATCAATGTAGTCAAATTCTGCACATTGTAGAAAGTATCATTTTCAATGTGCTTGATGTGGCATCTGAAAGTAAATTCAATTCAATATTATAGATAGAACAAGACATTATACAACAAGACATTTAGATGGTAATAACATTGCTTACCTTGACAGATCAAGGACTCGTAGAAAAGACAAAACTGGGAATACGGTCTTCTGTAAGTGTTTCAAAACATTGAAACTAAAATCCAGAATTTGAACTGATGGAGAAATAGTTGGTGGTATGTAGCTGAGGTTTCTTCCCATGCATGAGTAGTGCAGATTCTCAGTAATCTAAGGTTCATTTTTAAGTAAATGGTTAACTAAATATTAAAATTTCACAGAAAGCAGAACACAAAATTAAATTCCGATGTAAAAAAAAACTTACTTTAGTGCATGATTCTCCAGCACATATAGAAAAAAATATCATGAAAGCACTTACAACAAAGAAACTCATCTTGAGTGATCTCAACCGCTTATAAAAAATTTGAGCCTGCCTGGCTTGAGATCATTGAATATGCGGAACGAATGCCATTGTTTTCAACAATGGGTGAACAGGATGTCAGAGAAGTAAGCTAATGCTTAACAATCTTAAATGAAGAAGTTCCTTTCTGAATAGATGAATTGTAACATATTTAATTGCCTCTAATATTCATGTAAAATGAACAATGATTATTTTTTCTGTCCATTTATTTGTATAGGCAACACATTTATTCCTAGCACTCTGGGTCATCTGAACCTGAAAATCAAGCAGAGATGTTTTGAGTTAAAATGTGTCAGGACAAGAGCTGTGCAGCTTAATCAGTTAAAGGGTTAGTTCACCCCATAATGAAAATTATGTCATTAAAAGGGATACATCACCTCCGGGAACAACATGACATCATGACTTTTGCGTAAACATACACGCCACTTTCGAGTCAAGTGGCGTATTATTTCTACGCATTTTGAGCTATCCGCGTGTATCCGCGTGTATGCGTGTATGTCTACGCCATTAACGTCCGCGTGTCAGAACACGCGCGTCAAATGTCCTGTCATAAATGCCATTAACCCCAGTGACGGTTAAGTTTAGGGATAGGGTTGAGGTAAGTCATATATTTTTTTTCCCTAGGATGGTAAGGGAACAGTCATAAATGCCATTAACCCCAGTGACGGTTAAGTTTAGGGACAGGGTTGAGGTAAGTCCTATATTTATATAACGTTAAGTCAACGGCGTTCATAAACACGCTGAAAAGCGATTATGCGTCTTGATAACACGCCAAAAATGCAAATACGAATTGGCGTGTCATACACACGCTACTTCATGAGATCAGCCTGCCGGGAAAGAGAAGTAGGTATGCTTATTCTGGTAAAAAGTAATTTCAGAAATATCCCAAATTAATTAAAAATAAAATGTTTAAAAAAAAAAAAAAAAAAAAAAAAAAGTTTGGTAAAGAAAATGACCTCTGAGATACATATATAAACCATCAATAATTAACACTGACATGCTGTATATTGTTTGATATCCAGTAACAATTACAAACCATCACCAACATAGAAAACCTGTGACTGACTGCTCAGTTGAAAAACGAATAGCCCTAATCAGAAATTCAGATTCGCAATAGCTGTAGAGTAACAGTGTGGATTAGCAATACTTTAAAAAGGTACACTACATAACTTTTGCCATTCTAGCAGTCAATCAACAAAACTGCATGTGTAGTGGGATAGAAAATCCTGTTCATGTATGAAGAGTCACACAGGTAATAGGCTACTCCGCAGAGGTTGTTCTCATCCCACCTGGTCTAAAATAGGGAGAATATAAACACTTACAGGCATAATGTGGATGCACAACATACTCGCGTCATACATTTTGGCTTCATACATTTCCAGCAATAACCTCACCAGTCTCTTAATCTGATCTTATCTTCTTCAAAAAATAAATAACAAAAATAACTAATTGAAGGTACAATTCCTTAATGAAGATGTTGAGGTTTTAGCTATTTAATTCCCTTTATTGGATTTATTGTATCCCCTCTAAATATTAAATCATCGATATTGTATCACCCCTGATGACAAGATAAATCTCCCTTTAAAAGTGTTAAATACACTTAAAGAAGTAGTTCACTTTTGAAAAAACTTTTACTCACACCCATGTCATCCAAGATGTCCATGTCTTTCTTTCTTCAGTCGAAAGGAAATTAAGGTTTTTGATGAAAACACTCCAGGATTTTCTCCATATAATGGACTTCAATGGGAACCAAACTGTTCAAGGTTGAAATGAGTTTCAGTGCAAACTGTTCAAAGGGCTTTAAACAACACCAGACGATGAATAAGGGTCTCATCAAGCAAAACGATCAGAAGTTTTACAAGCACAAATGCTCGTCTTGCTCTGCTCTGTGATGAGCGTTTGTGACTCTCCTGTTCATCAAAATGAACAAATCTTTTTTCGAGTCATGACTCAAAGGGTCCTAGATAAGACCTTTATTCATAGTCTGGTGTCATTTAAAGCCCTTTGAAGTTGCACTGAAACTCTCATTTGGACCTTGAACCATTTGGTTCCCAATGAAGTCCATTATATAGAGAAAATCCTGGAATGTTTGCGTCAAAAATCTTAATTTCTTTTCGACTGAAGAAACAAAGACGTGGACATCTTCGATGACATGGGGGTGAGTAAATTATCAGCAAGTTTTTTTTTTAAAGTGAACTACTCCTTTAAGACACTACATACAGTAGACCTTGATGGATGCAAGAAGGTTCTATTAAAAAAAACTGTATGAACTTGTTGATAGTCAACAACCTTTATTTATCCATATATGTGAGCCACTCAAAGATGGGGGAATAGACAGATGGGACAAGAATAGACCATTATAGAGGGCAATCAACATATGGATCAATGGCATTGTAACTTTCTTTAACCTCTAATCTATAAGAGGCTTGTTGACAGTAAATTAAAAGACATAAGTAACAGCGTAAACACTCATGTACAGATAAGCCAAAAAAAAAAAATTCAAATTAAAACATTGATTAGTATGTAAAGAAACAAAAAGGGAGCGGGAGCCAAAACCTTATTTTTTTTTTTCTATTATAGCTCAGCATACATTTCTACACGGCATGCAATAAGGCACCTAACTAACACAATGAATAAACCTATGCTACGCGATGAAGCAGATTTGTTATCCAATGGAAAAGAATGAGAATAGTTCTGATACAATGTTCACTCCCATAAAAACATTATTCCTTTCATTTCCCTTTCAATTACCCAAACCTTATTAAAAAAATACATCCATTTGTAAAAGATTTTCTCCATACACAGAACTGTAAATAGAAAGCACAAACCAATGGATTAAAGAGAGAAAAATGAATCAAACTAAAAAAAAAAAAAAGCAAGCTATATTTTGTATTTGCATAAAGTATACACAATCTATTATTATTATTATTATTATTCATAAAGGTTGATACTCTATACACTGCTGTCCGAGTTTAACAATGGCTGTGAAAATCTTAAATGCACGGTCAGCCACTGGTAGCAGGGAGAATCACTAGAGATATTTAGGGGAACACTCAGGCTGTACCAAGTTTGACTTGTATTACGAAATCAGCTATATAATTCAGTTATCCATTGAAAACTGGCCCCATGAAGAGTTAACCAAATTTACCAACAGAGAAATGTATATAGTACCTGATTTTATTGGTTTGACTTTGAGATTCTGATTAACAAGATCCATTTTTCTTGATAAATAAGATTAGATTTCTTGCCCCTCACCTTTGTGCACGAGCGAACTTCTTGGAGTTATGCTGTTTTAGGTTACAGACTCGTAAAGGGTTTGATTATTAATACAGCCTTTATATTTAACAGGACAGCTTGTTCAAAACTAGCGACATCCCCTGAAAGCACCATCCCACTTCACTGACAAGAGATGGATAAGACTAACTGGATCATACAACAAAAAATGCTCAATTTTCAGAAAATTACAGCACTACTTACCTATACATATCTATATAAAAGAAAATCAACATATATTTACACATGATATCAGTCTCTCAACCCATTCATGATGCAGAGATGGTTAAAAGATACAGACTAGGGGAGTGAATCGTTGCATCTAGACTATTTGCTTAATTGTCTGCCACCCAACCGACTTGACCTAATACTCAATTTCAAGATTGTGCCAGGCTTCGATAAACTTCCAGTACCAGCTTAAAGCACAAGTCAGTGATGATGGAATCTCAATATGTTTTGTCTATGGTTTTAATCAAACACCAAGTTCCAGAATTACATATGTATCTAGTCATGTGCACATTACACAGGGGATTTCAGTGTCAATCATAACCAAATTCTAATTTACTCCTCATTAAAAAGTCATAGGACTTGATTTTAGCACAAGTTCCCTTAGAGCAGGCCCACACCGACTTTCTGGATTTTCTTGCATCTTTAGCCAAACCCTTTAACATTACAAGCTGGCCTGAATCATTGGATGAATGACACCACTTATGGTGGGAAGGGAAACAAGCTTATTGGTCAATGTGAATTCTGTGATGCCTAGACAGAGAGGATGAATGATTGAAACCCTTTCCACACTGAGCGCACCTATATGGTTTCTCACTCTGAAGAATTCTCTGTTTCAAGATGGTAGTGTGGGGGAATCCCTTTCCTGTAGCAATAGCACTGTAAGTCGACTTATCCTCCAAATGAACCCGCTGGTGCCTCGCGAGAGATGAGGGGTGATTGAACCTCTTCCCACATTGCGCACAGGTGTAGGACTTTCCATCAGAATGAGTTCTCTGATGCCTGGACAGTGATGATGAGTGATTGAAGCTCTTCTCACAATGGTTGCAGCTGTATGGCTTTTCACCCACATGCATTCCCCTCTTCATTGACGTATCAAAGGGGAAATCCTTATCGCCCTGGGCATACATTTTGGCCTCCAAGTGGACCTTGTGGTGCCGTGACAATGACGAGGAATGGTTGAAACCCTTGTCGCATTGAGAACACCGGTAGGGCTTTCCACCCTGATGGACCAGCTGATGCTTCTTGAGGTGGCGTTTCCTGACAAAGCTCTTTCGACACTGGGTACACTTGTAGGGCTTCTCTCCTGAGTGGATTCTCTGATGCTCCCTCAACGTGGCCGCGGCGGCAAAACACTTTCCACACTGGGTGCATCTGTGCGGCTTTTCACCAGCATGAGTCTTCTGGTGCTGTTTAAGATTGGAAGCCGTGGTAAAGCCTTTCCCGCACTGAAGACAAGTAAATGGCTTGTCGTGGGCATGCAGCTCTTGGTGTTTTTTGAGATGGCGCCTGCGCACGAAGCTTTTTCGGCATTGGGTGCATTTGTAGGGTTTGTCGTCTGAATGCATTTTCATGTGCTCCCGGAGAGTGATGGCGGCAGCGAAGCTTTTACCACACTCCGAACATCTGTGCGGCTTTTCGGGAGAGTGCATCATCTGGTGCGGTTTCAAGTTGAATGCATCTATGACTCCTTTGCCAACCATCTCAAGACCAGTGGTGTAACTTTTCTCTTTCATGTGAATCCTCATGTGACTTCTTAGGCTGGCTTCAATGGCAAAGCTCTCACCACAGTGGACGCAAATGTAGGGGTGAGTTGCTTTGTGGATTTCAAAGTGTTCGTGCAGATCAGACATACAGTCAAAAATCTCACCACACTCACTGCATTGCAGGCCATGGGCTTCGTGGATGATAATACCATTCTCCGACTCCACCGTAAGCTCCCCTCCATGGTCAGACTCCACCTTTACAATATGTTCTCCACCACCCATCTCTGTCTTTAACAGCACCTCACCGAGCAAATGCTCATTGCCTTTGATTTCTGCACTGCTGAAATACTGATGATGATCGTGGTGTATTTCAGATTTAATATAGTCATGGTCCGTCTCTGTTACCACATCCACGCAGGTCACTGCCCCCAAATCACCATGAATGGCCTCCAGGTCAAGTCTTTTGTCCTCTTGAGTCATAATCTCAGTCTCCGCTCCATAATGCAAGTCACCCACTTGAGTATGGGCTATGACACACTCAGATCCCAACGTATCGAGACCTGGTGTGTCACAGTCAGTCTCTGACTCGGCCATCAGGACGCACTCCAGCCTGACGACTTCCGTCTTCCCGGTTAAGTAAAACTTAGCGTTGCTCTACGAGCACCGCTTTCTTGCAAAGAAACTTGAAGGGTTGCCTCCTGCAGGCTCACTCAGTTCTTGAGTCAGGAGCAGTCCTGCCTGCTGGAAGAAGAAACACCTTTAAAATCTGATAATGATCATTTTTGATGAAAACATTTAGGCTAAATTTCAGCTTGATCTCACTACTTGAGACACATTAAAAGTAAAAATAAGTTATGGAAAACGTACAGAGACTAAAGTGATTATCTTGAAAGTAATTAGCCAAATCAAGAAACAGATGTAAGCTATTTAATGTAACAAAGATACAAACAGCTTCAGCTAAATGGGGAATAACCAAGATTAAACGTCTAGCCGTAAACTTGAAAAAGAAATATCAAGAGACAACAGATTAAAATAATACATAAATCCAAAGCTCAACATCATTCTAATATACAAAGCGTTGCATAGATGACTAGAACTTTAACCTGAGCTCACGTTATCATATTTGCAAAAAAAAAAAAACTCTTTACAAAATGTAAACATGAGCCTAATCTAGAAACAACCATTAAGCTAGTTAGCAGAAATATCAGTAGCTAGAAATTGGCTAAAGTTAGCCTATGGGTAGTTTATATTAGGCTAACTTGACAGGCTAAGTATTCATGAATCAACAGTTCAAGACATTTAATTTTCTCAAATGAGCTGCACTGAATCACAGTTAACTCCTTTAAACATGACTCATAAATAAAACAAACTAAACCCCAATTTCACAATTTTCACATACTGCTGGTTTGTCACTGTTGGCTGGGTTAGCTGGCTAAATAGCTGCTAGGTAGCTTCCTTGAGCATGCATTATCAGCTAACTAGCACTATAGCGGTATCATAAAATGAAACAGGATCGAAAAGCTGACAGACTGCCTTAAACTGGAGGAATAACTTGTATTTTTAAGTTATACATACAGTTTTTAGTGCCGTACAGCTACGCAGAGACAACAGCTACAAGAAAATACAACGAGTTTAACGGTGGGCATCTTGTCCGCCCGAGGTTGGAACAGCTAACTAGCTGTAAAATGGCCGCCGCGACTAGCTTCCGCCCCTCACGCAGATACAATACGCGACGTGATGAAACGCAAATAAACCAGGTCATAAAAATAGGTTAGTTTGATTGCTCGTTGCGAAGCTCTGCTGTCATAACTCTAAAAACGCAAGATTTTATTGACATATAGAAAACTGCTCGAGTTAAGGGCTAATCTCAGATGTACGCTATTCGCGAAAGCCCGGGAAGGCGCCCCCCTTCTTACATAACGCGTTTTTTGTTTTGTGGCGTCGAATTAAAAACAAAATAAGTATATGTTCAACGTCTTTTGCGGCTATGTGATGTTCTTGAAGTCATCCGAATTAATTGACACGAGCACTGCGTTGCTATAAGCGGTGCTTATCATGCTATAGTCCTAGCCCAATTTTAGCTTTGGGAAACAAACATGGCCTGTCGTCCTGCTAAGCTGCCTCGCTAGCGGAACACTAGCTGCCTCCGCCGCCATTGCTACAGAACACCTCCGAACTTCGTGACGTCCACAATTCATCGGTAAAGCTAACCGAGCGCCACTTATCGCAGTGTGCTCAAAACATGGTCAAGCAGCATATGCTACAACGTATGGTGTAACGTTAATTAAGTCACAACATTGTATCAAATATAGCACGCTAGTTAGCCAGCTAAGTTAACTTGCAATGGTATGCAAAACCTAGTTGACGCACATAAACATTGAACGGTCATGTATAAACGTATTTTCTTTAAAACATGCCCGACCTCTTTGCCCGGTAAAGGCCTTTTTGCGAGATGCGCTCCCGGTAGTCGTGGCGTAGTCAACGGCCTGAAGATCTTCGTTTTGTTGCGTCTGTACTGCCTGGTTGCGGTTTGCACTCTGTCACTCTTTCTCTCTCCCTCCCTCCGTCCGTACGTAAGTTGCGGGATGGCGCCGCGGATCATCTGGCGCCAACTATGAGCAAAACAACAAAGCAGTGAAGAAACAAGCGCTCGACCACCCCCTATAGTTATGGCGGATGGCTCCTTCGCCTTTCAGGCCCGACTTTTTCTAACAGTCTATGGTCCCAACCAAATTTTAATAAATAGGTCAATACTTTACAATAAGGTTTAGTATCATGGACTAACAACGAACACTTCTGCCATTTATGTTCAATAAACAGAATGTTTAAATGTGAATAAAAGCATAAATTCAATGTGTTCGATCTGTCAGAAAATTTTGACTAAGCCGCTCAATTAATATGGATTTAATATGAACTTTTTGAAGCGTCAACGCTGTAGTTGAATAGCTGTCAATATTGACAGAAAGCTCTCCGTTTTCATTATAAATATATTCATGTGTTCTGAAGATGAATAAAAGTATTGTGTGTTTGTAACGACATAATGACAGAATGTTCATTTTTGAGTGAAATAACTTAAAATGTCATTTTTGAAATGTCATGGTTAGCTCATCTGAAAGAAAAACACCTTTCCGGTTGTAAAACCACTATTCAGTGAGATTATAACATGGGTAGCACATTTTGTCATGTGGGAAACATCTATAAAGATGCCCTGTCACCAGTGCTAGCATATTGTGAGTCAGGAATAAACACTAATTTTATCATTAAAAGGACGAGAGGACATAATATGGCCAAACTGTTCCCACCATAGACGGTTCCCACTGTGATCAGAGACCACTAGGGTTCGCCCTTTCCCTTAAAAAAGAAATAAAAAACGAGGACCATTGCTTGTTGACAATGTCTGATTGAAAAGGGTTGCACTGCAAATTGTATTGGCATTTTATTAAAAAGGAAAACACCACACCTTGCTTTAAACTAGCTTAGTTGTTATTCTTTGTCAACATTTTAAAGAATTTAAAACCTTGAGTGCAACGAATACGAGACAAACTGGCTAAATGATACAGATTCAGTGTCACTGACCTCATAAATAACAGTTGTTTGTAACCTACAATATGTCTGTGCTGTCTTTTATGAACAAATGCAGAAAGGCTTAGGCCTTTGTTCTCTGCCAGTGAGGCTGAATGAAACGCGACACAGTCGGCCATCATTCAATACCTGTCATTCAGAAACCCCATCTGTTCAGCTCCTGTCTGAACCTGTAAAGCCTCTCACCTCAGCCTCCAGGTTAAAAGTGCTGGAATCAAACTGTATCTGGCAAGAAATTAATCTGAAATAGTCAGGAACACATCCCAATACTTTGTGTCTGTCTCATACATCTAACAACACAAAGCTATGGCTCTACTTGCATTTGTCAGTATGAATGTTGGATAAGCTGCAGGTCGATCATGAATTTTTCATTACCATCAATGGTATTGTAAAGGTAAGCTTTCTTGTAGCAAGTCAACTAACAAGACCACAAGTGACATTTTGATGAATTCAAAGTATTAATCGCCATTCAACTGTACTGGAGGTCATTTGTAGAGTGCAGATGAAAACTTTCAAGCTATATGTGCTAATGTGAGAAACTTGGGGATTTATAGATGTACACATAAGCGGGTTCATTGCATGAACATATGGCTTCTGGTACACATATGGTTATTTGTATTGTTGACAGATTTATTCATATATTTTCACAAGGCTATATCTGTTCCCCTAAATAAAATGTAATTTAGTTTTGACTTATTTATTTCAGGCCAAAAGCGTATCTAACAAGATGCTGTTTTTCAACACTTTATTTCTGTGAAATACCCATTTGTACATCGATAACAGAGGACTGACTTGAGCAGATAATTGACATGTTCAGGCGTTCTGACTAAACAACAAAAGACCAATCGATGTACAAAACTATGTTAACAAAACAAATCAGTCAAAATGTAACTGAAAATGTTAATATTAAATATATAAAAAGCACAACCTACATTTCTTTCCTAGTTTTTGTGTGTGGGGAGGGGGGTATTTACATTTGTAGGACTATATACATTTTTTTACATGATATAACTATACCCAGATACTGAGCGACATTTTAATCTGTTTAAACATTCATGACAGGTGTAAGTTTGAGCAGTGAACTCTGAGGATGCATGCCATTGGAGTGGAGCTTTTCAAGGTTCTGCAGGAAGCCACGATGCTTCAATCCATTAAGAATTGCTGAGTTACTTGAGGTTACACTCATATGTGTCCTGCAAATAATCAAAATAAACAAGGAAAATATTTATTCTGGAATAAAAAAAATTGTAAAACTTTCTGATATGTACCTACAAATGTAAGTAAATTGAAAGTGCTTAAGTACAGGCAACCATGAAAGGGATAGTTTACACAAAAATAATATTCTGTCATAATTTACTCACCCTCATGTTGTTCCAAATAGGTATGAGCATCTTTCTTCTGATGAACACAAAGAAGACATTTTAAAGAATGTTGGTAACCAGACAGTTTATGGTAGCCATTGACTTCCATAGTACTTTTTCCTACAATGGAAGTCAATGGCTACTGTCAATTGTTTGGTTACCCATATTTTTTCAAAATATCTTCTTTTGTGTTCATCAGAAGAAAGATATTCATACAGGTTTGGAACAACATGAGGATGAGTCAATGATGACAGTATATTCAGTTTTGAGTGAACTAACTATTCCTTTAATGACCATAAACTAACCTTGGAGAGTCAATCCCACTATCTGCTGTGTAACTCTGACTCTCTGCAGTTTCTCCTGCACATGGCCCTGTAGGGTTATTCGGGTTTGCACTGATGTTCACAGTATCCTTAGATGTCTCTCTTGTGTTCTGATGGCAGTCCTTCAATTCTTGGTGACGGATCCAGTTGTTAGATTTGCCAACATCAGCTTCATCTGCGGATTTATGTATGGTCTCAGAATCAGACTCCACTTCGCTTGTCTGACAGTAGTCAAAAATGCTGGTTTCCAGGGCTTCAGTATGTTCATCATCTGCTAAACTGGATTCGTGTAGTCTTTTTCTCAAACACTGGACCTCTTGTCTGGGGCTATCACCTTTCTGAAGTATCTGGTGCTCAGAGGACTGCCACCTGAATTCATGAGGCCTGTGAGTGGTTCTGGTGGGTTTGTGATGAGCATGCTCCTCAATGAAATGGCCATCCCAGCCACCATCTGCACGGACAGACTCATGGTAACGAGCTATACTACTTTGTGATAGCTCACAGTCTATTATGCATTCCTCATTTAGGCAGACGGAACTACAACCATCCTCATCCTCCACTGCCTTCTGATAGATGCGATGTTCATCATCTGTATACACCTCACTCTCAGTCTGGCTTGTGTTTCTCTCCAAGGTTTGACCATCTGGCGGCTGATGGTTAGTTATGTTGCCAACTTGCTGGTGTGAGGATAGCAGATCAGGACGGTGATGAGACTCTTCTTTACTGTTAAGAAGATGTAGGGAAAGTCTGCGTTGAACTGTAGGTTTAGGCCACAGGAGGGGTACTTCTGTTGTCTCACAATGTGAAGGATTATCTACAATGTTATATTGGTCAGGAACATTCCTCAAGTGTCCATCCTGATGTTTAATTTCTTTTAATCTGTCGTTTCTAAACTCTCTGCTTCGGACTTTATTCTCTCTTAGCTTAATTTTGTCCTCTATCCTCAGTGTGCTGCTCTCAGGGTAGGCTGAGCTGTAATCTCCACAAAGCTCTTGCGTTGGTTGACCATCCAGAGTGGAGTCCACAGTCTGTGCTCTTTCATAGACCTGCTCACAAGGTGCATCCTTCAGTGTGTGAGATCTCTCTACGTTGTCAGCTATAGCTTTTGCTCGATGGGGATCCCAGGATTTTGACCTGTGACCTGGTCTTTCCCGCCGTCCGGTGTTTGGAATCTTGGCTTCTCTCCTCCTTTGTTCTTTATGGTTGATGTTTGTTTCCACATCTTTTCCTGGCAATCCCAAAAATGGGTTGTCTATCCGCTTCTTGTAGACACATTTAGGATTCACAATGGTGCTCTCTACATTATTGTCAGGTTCATCTAAAGCTAATTCTGCTCTGAGGTGAGGCGTACTCTGATCATCTGCCTCTAAATCTTCAGCACATTGGAAAGTCTTATTCTTTGCCCTTTGTTTCTCTTTGGATGAAGGTCCTCTTCTCTTGCTACGAGTAGCTCTAGGAGCCAATTTCTTGCCCACGGCCTTCGAGGCATGGTGCCTCTGCTTAGCTAGAAGAGCTTCGGTGGAAATACCCTTGTCCACAGCTTTCTCTGTACCTCTCTCAGCTTTCTCCTCAAGCTTCTTCATAAGAACCGTGTGCTTCACTAAATTGTCCACAGTGAGCTCTGGGTTGATCCGTTTGATGATGGCATGTTCAAGATCCCTGGGGAGGTTGTTTAAGTCATCCTCATCCCTGACAGGCCATTCCTCCGGAGGGAATTGCCCAGAGAATGTGGCATACTCTTTCTTTAGTTTGTTGTCCTTCTTCCCTGTATTTCGTCGGAAGAGGTTAAGCCCAAATTTGCGGCCAGCTTTCTCCTTGTCCTTGCGGCTTGTGTTGGTGGATTTGCTAATCTCACTGGCCTGGTAGTCTGCTGCAGTAGATGTGGACTGATGCTGAACGGAGGGTTTGTGTTCTTTGGGCCACTTGAGACTTTTCCCAGTGCACTCACTGATGCTGATGGATTGATGTTCTGGGACAGATGGAGGTACAATGGACGGAGGGGTGAAGCAGCTGCAGGACTTACAGTGGGCCATGACAGGCACCTCATTAGAGGTGTCCATGCAGCTCTCGTTGCTCACCAGGTACGTGATGGGAGGTGGTGACGGCAGGTCACCGTCGCCAGCACTCCACCAATTCCTCTCTTTCACCATGTTGTTTGTGATGAAGTATGTTTGAGGGGTGACTACAAAGTAGCCCTCACCAGTGTGATAGATCTTCCTCTCCTTAATAAGCGCTCCCAAAGCATTGTACAGGATGTCTTGAGTGGGAATGGTCATTCCTGAAACAAATGGTGTAAATATAGACATTTCATAATGATAATGAATAAAAATATGTATGTAACGAATAATGAATGAATAAATGAATAAAAAATGTAACAAGGTAGAATATTGTGTTACCTGGGTGTGCTTTCATCATGTGATTGATCAATGCTTCCTGGTTTACAATCACATGGGTGGAATTCATGTCTGATATGACAGAGCACAATATTTCAGACAGTGGAATAAACTGAGACTGGGAGATTGGTGACATCTGCACAGGGGAGAGATCACCTATGGAAAAAATATATAAAACATGGTTAGTTTGAGTCACTATCATTTAAAAAAAACTTTAGTTTTGTTTTTATATTATAAAATATGCTTTAATGGATATAAAATAAAGAGACTCTGATAGAAATTGTTAATTTAAGGCACAAGTCAGTCTTAAATTCCGCTTATGAAGACAAAAAAAAAAATTGTCCCTTAAAGCCATGCAAGTGATGGAAAACAACAAACCCTAAAATCCAAGGAGGAGTAAAGTTCAATCAGGGTGACTGAATGATTTTCATTTAACAGCTTAAAGGGGATGTCTAATCCTATTTCATGCATTCTGACTTATTTACACTGTTAAAGAGTTGGATTCTCATGCTAAACATGGCCAAAGTTTTAAAAAAAAAACGAGTTGGACGTAATACAGGGTATTTCTGTGCCAAACACACTCCTTCCTTTTTTTTTTTTTTTTTTTAAAGTTATCAACAATTTTGTATGGATTCAAGATGAGTGGCGTGCTCAATTCCTTTTTAAAAAAAGTTCAACATGGGTGCTCTTCGGTCCAAGGTAGAACATCAAGAAAACAGTAGAGAAAAAACTCTGTTGACCGAGGCACTCCTTCAATAAAATGTCTTTATTTATATAAATGACATGTCCTAATGGACAAATTTAAAAGCCAAAGCCCACGCGTAGCGGCATGAAGCCTTCTTCAGGGCAACAATTTTGTTAATTTATATAGCTGCTCTGGAGTAAACCTTGATGTCATCCTCAGTATATTCTTGTATAATATCTTCTGGTACAATAGTGTCAATGCAGGCAGATCTAATATTATTGTTGAATATTAAATTAAACGTTAAAGCCAATGGAAATAATGAAGTAATAATGCATTTTCCACATCCATTGCATTTCGAACATGTCTGTTTGAACTACAAAAGCAAGAGGTTTCTTCAGTTATCTGTGATCACAGAGAAAGCCAAAGTCTTGATTATTAACTAGGGATGGCTAGATTAATTGTTGAACACCTGCCAGCACAGACTTTCCATTAAGTTGTTCATTAATTCACCCAGAATAATAAGGCCAGGTAAGATTCACTCTAAAACTCACCAAACCTGAAAACATTATTGATTAGATTCAGATACAAACAACAGCATATTTTGGAATAATATACTGTATAATGTTGTAAGAATAAGGTGAGAATACACTCAAAACATTTTATATTCAAAATATAAAATATACTTTTTACAATATTACTAGGTTTTATATAAGCAAAGGTAAATGAAAGTAATCCTGAGAGCAACTCCTACTCCTTTTTGGTTTTAGCTTCATTCATCTGCTAGTTCCCATTGAATGTCTGACTCTCTGTCTGCTTAGCAACTAATCCATTCTTCTTTGTTGTATGAACACTCGGAGAGTCAGCAGAGTAAGCTGAAACATGCCTTTGCTCATCGCTTTCCACTTTTGACACTGCTTTCCATGGGAAAAACATCCCGTCTAAGGTCTTAAACAGGAAACATCTCAAAGGTCTCTGACCACATGTAGTCTGAGAGGTGTTATGAGAGGAAAACCTGACATGCACTTGATAAATCCATCCTTGTCTTCCTTTATTTTCAGGAAGGTGGTGTAAATGTGGGACCAGCACATCCTTAGATTGTCCTTGGAATTTAAATAATTGTTTATGCTTATATATTGTTTATAACTGCAGAAACTGTCTATTTAACAATAAAATCGTTTCATGTGAAAGTGTGCTTCAAATAGTCTTTTCAGCGAGAAAGTGGGAAATGTTTTGCACAACAATTGAGAGTTCCAGCTCCAATTGAGCTGACATGAATGGACACATGTACCATTAATTCCTCTCTCCAGGGAAATATGCACGCCTCATTGTCTCATGAAGCTGCTCTGACAACTTTTTTTTGTCACAGGAATACCTCACCAGATACCATAGCAGCCGTCACACTGCAAATAGAGGCAAGGAAGAAGTAGAAAGGGAGTGGGACAAGTCTCTTAAATTACAAATAACAAATGAATATAAAAAAACAAACAGTTGACTTTTAAGCATGAATTAATTAAGATTTGAAAACATGTGAATGTCTTGTGCATGTCCTGGTTTCCCAAATACCCATTTTGTCTTTATCACATTACCCTACAGCGCTTGCCACTCAAGTAATAGCAAGCAACTTTCAATATAATGAATTGACAAACAAGGCCACTTGACCACTTTATCACTTGACTACACAATAATAAACCCTAATAGTAAATAAATACCATCAGAAATCAAACATTTTTATATTATATTTTTATTTTACAGTCATGTGATTTTAAACCTGAGGAAAATCTGTGTACGAGACCTGCAAAATATTTAAATATCTATGTAATAATATTAAATTGTTTTTTTATATAGTGGGTAAATCTATATAATATATCATATCCCCACACATGCATAAATGGTTTTGATTATCAGCTTCAAATGTTAGTCAAATCTATACATTTTTCAGGATTGAGTTCATAAAGTATCTTTTAGTTGCTATTTTAAGAGAACCGCAGAAGTTTCGTTGTGTTGTGTACAGACAGATGTCAGTGACAATTTGTACATAGAAATGCTTAGAGTGAGGCTCCTGTATTGTACAGTATTGCAACATAATACAATACAATTTAAAAAACGAATGAATGAACAAACCAATTAAGCAAGTATTTACAGTAAAGTATATAAATAAAAATATATGTATGTTTGTTTTGTATTTTAAACAATAGTATGTGGGGTATAACTGAGTTTTAGATATACAAAATAAAAGGAATAGATGTGTGGCTTTTCAACCAAGGCTTTGTCAAGGTGGTGGTAGGTTAACCAAAGCAGCTTAATTATTGTACGAGTTTCTGTAAAAAAAAAAAAAACTGTCCAGCTGTGGGCATCAAACTTCACAGAGGTAATTAACCTTTAAGTGCTCTGTTGATTCAAGTGCACAAATATGCACCACATATAAGGTGCTCTTCAGTGATGAATGAGCTTGTACTAATAAATACAAGATTTGAATGTGGTAAGGTTCATTCCTTATCATAGCTGTAACCATACACACTCCGGACCACCCCGAGTGGCTGTAACAACAAAAAACACACAGTGGACAGTGATGCTGTGAAAGAAGGTGGGAAACAGAAAGTGAATTAAAGGTAACTTGATAATGCCAGACATGTTGTTTAACCCCCTATAGAAAACCTTCTCCCTCTGAGGAATGCTGTGCTTCATGGGTGGCTGAGATTACAGGCTTTTCTAGGTGTCACACATTGGCTTGTCGCGATTATTGATTATCGATCATGGTTGTTCGATCTAATTGCAATTATTTGAGAAAACTGCAATAATTGTGCAGTTTAAATTACAATCATATTTTCTCATCCAAATTAGGGAAATGCAAGCACTTGCTCAATATTGTCTTTTTTTATCTGATGAGGTAGGGAGAAGCAGAGAAGTCTTATAACATTTACATTTAACATTTATTCATTTAGCTGACGCTTTTATTCAAAGCGACTTACAATTACAATAAATGTCAGAGGTTGCACGCTTCTGGAGCAACTAGGGGTTAAGTGTCTTGCTCAGGGACACATTGGTGTCTCATAGTGGATTCGAACCCAGGTCTCTCACACCGAAGGCATGTGTCTTATCCACTGCGCCACTTATATTATATCATATAAATTCTCATAATATTTAGCATAAGTAAATCATACGTGTATATTTTATTCTATTTTAAAATTGTATTAATATTATTATATTTATATATAATTTCAAGTGAAAAAATAACTTAGGCTTATACAAAGTGATTGATCAGAACAAAACGTGATTAAATCATTAATCGCAATTATTTGTATGACTAACTAATCACAAAATTCATGATTGTAAAAAAAGTTTCAAATACAGCTATGCATTTTACTAAGCCACCTCAACACTAAAGAAAGTCCTGCATTTAAAGCCCAAAACCGAACACACAAAGCTTGTCGCACCGTTGGCTCTAGTCAGACGCCGTCAGGTTTTTTTGGGCCAATTCATCATGTAGAAGACAAAGAGTTTGGCTCTGATTGGCTGTTCAGTGTAAATGAGATTAATAGCAACACAGCGAGCAGTCAAAACTTCCTTTCTTCTTCTTTCCTAAAAACAATTTTCCCCTTAAAATGTCCAAAACCAATTTCCTTCTTCTGCTAAATGCAAAAGATGTTTTGGAGAACAGTTGATGGACACCATTGACTTCCATAGTATGGAAAAAAAGCAATACACAAGTCAAATAAGGTTCATCAACTGTTTGGTTACCGACATTTTTCCAAATATCTTCTTTTGTATTCAGCACAGGTTTGGAACAACTGGAGGGCGAGTAAATGATGACAGAACTTCATTTTTAGGTGAACTATCCTTTTAAAAGACTAAGCCCCAACCTCTTAGATTCTTATAAAATTCCCTACAGCAACACAAAACATGATGCCCTCTATCATAACGTCACTTTAGTACTTCAACTCTTTAAAGCCGAAACATTATGCATGCATGGTTACATTTTCAGGCAGAGGTCAAAGACATGCAAAAACAAGGTCTACGTCTGTCTGTCACATAAACCTTCTATGGAGATGTTTCAGTTCCCCTTGACTACTTCTGCTAAACTAAAACATTAATCCCAGTAATTTCATCCCATCCCAGTTTCAATCCCAGTAAATTCATGACAGTCACTGCTGGCCCTAATGCTGTGACACACTCAATTAACACAAAAAAGTAAGGGAGCAGAATCCTCTGTTGTTTCTGGGCTAGTTTCAATCCTTCAGTTCACTATTCACAGAATTTGTATTCTCATGCACGCACACATTCTTTCAGTCTTTGTTTTCTCAGCTTTGCATGTTGTTGGACAAATTAAAATGTTTTTGTGCTGTCATTAGTGGCTAAATAGGGTTCCTGGTCACACCTTCTGCTAGGAAGTCTTTACAATGTTTTTCCTGCCATGGCACAAGTAAAAAGCCCAATAAATCCAAAGAGGCCCTAAACATTTATCCCAAGTTTAACCGCTAACAAACATTCTAGGAGAGGCGTGTTAACTATCAAGCGTGAGTCTGGTGTAGTTTTTAATGAAACACCAGTGTTAAATGTTAACCATGTCAAAAGTACAAGTGAAAAACGAAGCCTTTCTACTGACCCTCCCACAGAGAGGATCTGGTTCGTTAGACTGATTAAAGGGGCCATTTTACAATGTTGACATGCTTCATGATACTCTGTGGACTTGTGTATTGATTAACAGAAGGAACTGTTTCACGCTGATAACACTGCTGATGAAATATCTCCTTGTTTTTTGTCATTTTGAACCAATAGTACACGACTTGTTACTTTATCATGCCGTTACAGTGATTGACAGACAAACTCGAAATACAGAGAAAACGAGTGACTAAACCAATATTTTGGCTTTGTAAAGAGCCCGAAAAACCTGCTTTCCTGTATTAAGAAAGTAATATTATTTTGTAGCATCTTGTATAGGTCTCACGAAAGGAGGTCATATCAATTGGTAACATATCTCAGGTTTCAAGGCAAAACTATAGGGACTCTTTTGAAGCTCATGCAAATAGGCCATGTTACCTGCCACAGGAAAAGTATGTTCTTAGGCCCCCAGTCTATAAAAGAAGGAGTAACACATACCACAGGCCATTTCATGAAAAGTGATGTGTTTGGAATAACAATGTCTACACTACCATTCAAAAGTTTGGGGTCATTGCAGGGTTTTTTTTTTTTTTTTAAGAATTCAAATACTTTTCTTCAGCAAGGATTCATTAAATTGATAAAAAGTCACAGTAAAGATAATGCTTTATTTCATATAGGCCTAAATTATGTTTTTAAATTCAAATAAATTCTACTCTTCAGAGAATCCTGCGGAAAAAAACATTATACAGCACAAATTTTCAACATAATAATAAGAAATCTTTTTGAGCAGCAAATCAACATATTAGAATGATTTCCATTGGATCATGTGACTGAAGACTGGAGTAATTATTCTGAAAATTCAGTTTTGCATCACAGGAATACTTTACATTTTAAAATATATTCAAATTGAAAATAAAATTTCACAATAATATTGTGTAATAATATTTAGAGTATTCTTGATCAAATAAATGCTTAAGCAACTATAAAAGATTTTTTTTTTTTAAACCATAAACATTTTTTACGGATCTCATCCTTTTGAACGGTAGTGTGTATTATATAAAGCTAAAACGACTGCCAAAAATCATCCTGATAGTCCTTCTATTAAACACCCAAACCTTTTACTCATCCCTCAAGGAATGTCCAGGATACAGATTTGTGGTTTGCTTGAAGAGATGGTAATGTGATTCGTACTAGTTTTACTACTAGAAGTTAAAGGAGCCACAGTTTACAACATTCTTACACAACTAATCAAGTTCCATGCTGGTAATTTCCACCAGATGAGAATCATTTCCTCTGACCAAGGCTGAGCTACATCAGATTTTAAGTGTGTTAACCATTTGAAGGCCCTTCACATAGTGAAGCCTAATCTAAACGGCAGACGACTTTCATGCCAAAAGCTTTGTTACAATATCCTGATTTCAGTTAAGTAGGAGCATTAAAATGGGTTAGTCAGGTCAGGTCTACTCAACAGTACACTTCATTTTTGGAAGGAGAGGAATGGAAATCTGAGGGAAGTAAGTACTGTCCCCTAATTGCAAACACATTAGTTGCAATACTTAGCAGTAGAAGAGCAGGATAATCTTTTCATTTGTTTGTAATGGCCTAGATTTCCACCTGGCTGTGAACTACTTAAATAAGTCATCCAGCTTAGATTTTTATCAAGGATTGACTTAATGGAAAAAGGAAGCTACAGAGGTCAGATTGTGAAATATAG
This sequence comes from Cyprinella venusta, assembly GCA_038021265.1. NCBI lineage: Eukaryota > Metazoa > Chordata > Actinopteri > Cypriniformes > Leuciscidae > Cyprinella > Cyprinella venusta. The sequence goes on along the minus strand of CM075869.1, from coordinate 29,373,637 downwards.
GGAGATGCCTTTAAATCAGGACAGACAAGGGAAATCTATCTCAGCTATTCAAGGAGACGTGATGAAATGTCTCTGGATCGCTCATGCACACAGAAAAAAACCCCACAGACAAGGTCATATACATGCCAACACACACTCACATGTGTTCAAAGAAAACAGAGAGGTCCCAATCTGAAAATGAAAAGTCTCATGTCTTGTGTTTGGACAGCATGAATTTTCGTATGTGGATAAAGTCACAGGAAGAGAAGAATTTTTCGAATGTTAAATTAGTGTCAGCAGACAGAGGGACAGAGAAGAGCTCTGTGAAGGAAAAGAGTCTTCTGTCAGGGTTGTTTTGTTTTGCTAGGACACATGATTTCAAGGGGTGAAAAAAGGAGAAGTATGGAAGAAATACACATGGCTGCTCGCGGTGGCAGGGTGTTTGGTTATCTTGGAAAACATTCCATTGGTTGCTTTCTTTAAGAAACCAGATCCAGCTCCACCTATATCTCCCAAAACTGGGCATGTATATGGATCTCTTTTATTCTGACCACATGGATTAGTTCATTTACTTAAACAAACAAGAAAAAAAAGGCTTTTACATAAATACACATAGTTGACATGTTTATACTGGAATGAATCTCTGCCTGTGATGAAACTTAATTAAATATAGTCCAAAACGACAAGAGTTTTCAACGGATCTATAAATCACCGGTTTAAAAAAGTAAATAAATATGAACCCACATGTTTATTCTGGAATCTCTGCTTCTGATGATACAACATGCAATTTAATTTCGAAGATCTTAAAATCATAACAGTTTTCTGTGTATTTACTTAAAAAAAACATTAAAATAAATCAAGAGCAACCCACATGTTTATCCTCTTCTCTTGTTGTGATGATACTGCATGCCATTTTAATTTAATCTTAAAGGTATTTTCAAAATTATAATAGCTTACTGTGTAACTAGTAACAACCCATTCTATTACAATTATTCGATTTACTCAAAAACATTTAAATAAATATTTTCACACATCCTGGAGTCTTTTCTTGTGGTGATACTGAATGCCACTTTTGATTTCATTCCTTTAATTTAAAAGTCTTTCAATAGTTTCTTTTTGGCTTTTATAGGTTTTTCCTCAAGTGAAAGAAAGATATGCTTTCATGGGAATGAGAAAGCTTTTGCTGTTTTACAAACACATGTTGGCTGAACTGTGCCTCCTCTGTTTACGGTGCACACCTGGAAGTGTTGTGGTCAGCAATGACATCTTTGAGGAAAACACTGAGGAGCGATGACCTCTGGTGTCTTGTTAACCAAGAGGGCAACTTTCAATGCCTGAGAACAGCAGGGTGTTGACCTCTGGATAAAAGAGTCCAGCACGATGCCATGTCACGGCTAATGAGCTGAGATCTGAGAGATGTGGTCTGCATTGCATAAACCTCCAACAAATCAGTTTGCTTTGGTAGAGGCACTCCAAAAAAATGTGTCTAGAACGTATCACAGTTAGGTTTGAAGATATAAATGTGTACCATCAAACAAAGTGAAGTTATTGAACAAATCAGTGATTAATTGTGGTGAACACCTCATTAGAACTTAGCATAGATGTTATACTCCGCTGAGTAATGACGACATGATCCAAACCTCCTCAATAATGCAGAGACTTCAGACTTCAGCCATTGTAAGCACCTCAGATTTCAACAGACAGGCGGAAAATAAGGGTGAGGCATTCCTGAATTTCTTGTTTCACCAAATGCTTGTCATCATCCTATAGCTCAAGTTCGATGCACATTATTTATATGCCTCCTATTTTATACAACTTTACTTAAATGATGCATACACTCTAAAAATGCTGGGTTGTTTCAACCCAAATTTGGGTCAAATATGGACAAATCCAAATGTTGGGTTAAAAATCTACTTTAAACCCAACTTCAACTTTCACTTTCAACTGTACATTTTTTAATTACATTTTTAACCCAACATTTGGGTTTGTCCAATTTTGACCCAAATTTGGGTGGAAACAACCCAGCATTTTTTAGATTGTAGAGAATTCTCTTAGTTCAAGGCCACAGGCTGAAGACACGTCCAGTGAAGTCCAGTTTCTCCACTGCATTACTAAATGTTCAGCTTTTAATTTTTGGAAACCTGCCAATTAACTTGCTTTATGCTTCTTCGACACCTAAAGGACAATTGATTCACCAAAAAAGACAGTTTTGTCAATATTTCCTTTTCTCACCCATTTGCCATTCCCAAATGTTATTATTTCTATGGAACATGCCATCTTTATGCCCATTTTTTGTCATCATATAGGTGGTGGTGATGACGCAGTTGATAAGACACATGCCTTTGGTGTGAGAGACCCGGGTTCGAATCCACTGTGAGACACCAATGTGTCCCTGAGCAAGACACTTAACCCCTAGTTGCTCCAGAGGCGTGCAACCTCTGACATATATAGCAATTGTAAGTCGCTTTGGATAAAAGCGTCAGGTAAATGTAAACATGCCATCACAGTAACGAGGGGCTGAAAAATAAAATAAAAACTATCATGAAAGTAGTCCATATGACTTGTTCACTATTTTTCAAGCCTTTCAAAGTCATAGCTTTGTGTGACAAAACAAATTAACCATTTTGCGTCTAACCCATGTTAGCGTGCAGAATTTATAAAAGCGTGTTACGTTATCAAAATGACAACATGGCATTTTTGGATCTGGATTGTGCCCTACTTACATAATAAGAGCATGACGTAGGCCTAGGTTTGGACCGACATGAAGTTGAGTAAATGACAAACGATTTTCGATTCTTAACTAACAAGTCACGAAAATCAATTGGGATTCTGTGAACATATAAAAGACAGCAGGCTCAAAATGTGAGCTGAAAAGGTCAAAGAGTATTACGAGCAAGACGCCAAAAAAAGCAATGCAGGCCCCAGTGAACAATCCGTCTTTTCACTTAATGTATACTGATAATCAAGAGGACAGAGAGCGAGGCAGGCTCATTCATCATCCCATCTGCTGAAGGGTAATCACAGCCACTAACCCTTTCCTGCTGACCAAACACAGGCCTAGAAAAATACTTAAAGAATTCAAAGTACTGAATGTGTGTGATATTTAAGGCCCAATTTACTTAATGTGAAATTGAAGAACGAACTGGTGTGATGTCATTTCAAACAAAATTAGGCCAAAACAAAGTTTGTTTCTCGCCAAAGCGGACTTTCTTGGATAATTCGCCCTGGCAGGCATAAACACCTTTGAACTACCATAGGTCCATGGTGATTACTATTATTATACCTAATAATATTAATAGGTAGGTGTCCTCTGAGGCTATTTTTTCATGTTTAATGCCGTAAAGCTATTCATTAATGTGACGTGATTTGACAAGAGTGCCGAATTGCAGAGCTAAATCGATCATATCCACATCGCTATAATCAGATACTTTCTTTACTGCGGTTTTCTCACCGCTGTCTTTGTTGTGCTTATTTTGTTATCGAGTGAAAAGTGTGCAACACATATTATCATAGTCATCTAAACACTGTTCCCAGCATAGTTCTAACTTCGCTGTGAGAGTAGCCTATATGGAGATGCTCTAGAAGATTGTAATTTGCCAAATATTTTTCATTAATTTTAATCTTATCTACAAAATGACATTTCATTGTCAACAAAATGTCCTGGCGTCGTCTCTAGACAACTATAAAAAGACTCCATGGTACCGTCCTGAGAATGAAACAAGGGACATCAGCTCCAGTGGTCAAGCTATAAACCCGGCTGGTGGACAACCACTGGAAAGGACATAACTCAGCACTATGGGCTCTGGTGAATGGGCAATAAATTACAAAGACACTGTTGCTGGGCTTATTTCACCACAATGGACAACCTGACCTGAGGTCTCAACAATTTGAGAGTGTGCTTCCAATTTCCTAGAGAAAATTAAACTAGTGAAAATAGCTGTGGGGTTTAGCTCCCTCTACTCCCAGTCACTTTACTGTGTGGTCCTCCTAGCTCAAAAATGCCCCGGTTACACACTATACTACACAGTTTGTTAACATGCACCTTCATTGCTTGTGACAGCAGGAGCAAATGGAGGTTCTAACAATCTGTTTCATGTTTGTGGTAGTGGGCAAACCAGATGCCTCCCAGCAGCAGCGACACCTGAGGCAACAGAAATCCACACTGTCACAAAAGTCTGCCACCTCAACATGTGACCAACGAAAACAATTTCATCCATTATCAAATCACAAAAAATAACCAACACAACACTGGGCATGAATTTTGTACCCACACCAAATCACGATGACCCTTTTTTTTAGGAGGTTAACTAAAACGGAGCAGTGAAAATTGAGTCAGGGAAGACTCACAGCTCCCCAGAAATCATATTTCCTGTCATCTGGAAATAATGCACTTATGTTGCACGCACACAGTTATGCCTTAAGCATGTTGAGGTCTCATGGGGAACTGTTGGTCAGGTTAGGTTAAGAGGCTACCTTTCTACAGCAAACGGAAATTATGTGGTTTTCTGTTATAGCTGGGGATAAACAATCTGGGGACCTTTATAGAGGCGTTGAAGGAAGAGGCATTCATGAGGACAGTGGTATGTTGGTCTCCTATAGAGCATGAGGATCCCTATAGAGATCGGCTGGGAAATGTCCTCAATCACAAAAGGTTATATTTTGATTTTCTAAAGAAATCTGTCAATGTCAGTAAGGATCTTTGAAATGAGAAATCGTTTATAAAATATAGCTTAAAACACACATGCAAAGTTCCAAGAAATTCATAAATGTTTTTGCAAACTTTTATATCATTTTCTACAAAGCTATTGGGCTTTAAAAATTCAAAAAGTATAAACATCATAGTATACTTTATGTGCATTTTAATGCATTTGACTGAACACAACTTAATCACTAACATCAAAAAAAGTTTTCAAAAATGTGGTTCAAGATTAAACATGTTTTGATCCATGCATAAGTGTTAAGTTTACTCCATTTGACCCAAAATGTTCTTGAGAAAATAATGTAATGATCTCCACATGAGGGTCTGAGGGGGTCCAACATTTAATAATAAAAAAAAAAACATTTTTAATAATTATATTTTAAAACATAGCTTCACTATTTCTTATTTAATAAATAATAGTTAAATATTATGCCCAAACTAGGCTATTATGACAATATTTTTTTTATTTTGCAAATTTCAGCCTTTCAAGAAAAACTTTTTTTTTTATTTACACCACAAAAATTTCTAAAGGACATTTAATTAAAAACAATCAAAACATGTTCATCACAGAAGTTATTTTTATGTATGAAAGAAATAACTTTAGATCTGGACACAAGAATGAGTCATTGACCATAGGCTATAACTTTCAGGACAGCATTATTGGCCAAAACTAAAAAAAAAAAAGTGTTAAGAATGCATGTCTGCTTAACCAACATGGCCAAAGGTGTTCTTTTCAAATTTCACCATGTCTCTCACTCACAGAAATAACTGTTAAACCTAAGCCTTCCTCAGATTTTGCTCTCGTGGAACTCCTTAACTTCTGTAGTGCCATCATCGGTCTGATATGGCACTAACGTTACATATGCACAGTGAAACAATGTAACTTTAGACAAAGCTTTACGGACCATTCATGAATGAGTGAGTGACCAAGCGATTCCACATCATATAACACCCCCTACCAATATCCAAATGTTGATCACCTACCTACAGCTTGGATAGTGTATCCTTTGGGCGACCTCAGCGCCCTGCGCATCCACGCTTCCCTCAACACCTCCAAGTTATTGGCATTGCCCTGGACTAGCAGCACGTAGTTCTCCAGCCATCCCTGAAAGGAAACTTCCGCCACCGCTTTCACGAGTCTTTTATTCCAGAAGCTTCGCAAATTTTGCGACTTAAAATCCGCAAACACGTCCTGTCCTTTAGTGCTGCTCGCGCTGTATTTGATGTCCTCGTCCCGGCTGAGAACAACAGCGAGCGACGCGGCTGACAGTTGGACCAAGCGGTGCTGTGCAGACATTTCTGCCCTCACACGAATCTCAATCTACATGTAGATCTGAGAATGAAACATCTTCATTCGGTTTAATCCAACAACTGTAAACCCACAGTTTAAATGTGTCCGCACTCAGGACACCTCCTCTCCGTATGTCTCGCGACTCCGCATGTGTGTACTTCGGTGTCCACGGGCTCCCACGGCAACCGACTCAGGGGAGGCGCGCGACGGCGCACCAATGAAAACGCACCTTTAATGATACGGGCGTGGTCGCGCTTGGACTTCCACTGAAATGAATCTCCAGGTAGTAAACAAACAGTGCCAGGGAAATGGGTATTGTTGGGTTTTTTTGTAAAGAGATTAAACGTTTTGTAATTAAACCTCAACAGCAAATAAGTGTGATGATCAAAAAATTATTACTTTTTCTATATTCTTTGAGCACGCAGCAAACAAACAAAATAAGTCAGGACATCGGCATATTCTAGCAAATATTTCAAGTCTATTACTATAAGCACAAACCTTACATTTTTGGTCACACAAAAATTTTGAAACCTTTTACACAGTTATTGGCAAAAAACAAACAAACATTATTTCCACTGAAACCGGAAGACAGGGCGGGACATGTCGAACAGCCCCTCCCCTTTTTTAAATAGCCACAGCTGAAGTGATGACGTCACTTTGTAGGACAAAGCTAGCGGCGCAAGGGTTCCCTCGATCGAAAAGCTATGCGATGACGTTACTTTGTAGGACAAAGCTAGCTATGCGCAAGGGTTCCCTCGATCGAAAGCTATGCCCTACTCAATAATCTCTAACCGATTACCCTCCCAATCTCATAAATAATGCTTTAAAATACAGCATTCTATGCAGAAGTCAAATCCATGTCCAATATGTTTTGTGGTCTTCGCGACCTGCGCATGATCCGCTCTGTGCTATCGCCTCAATGGAAAGCATATTCACACGGTCTGAATAGTTCCATATCCATTTTTTAGTGGACTATGTGCCATTCACCATGTAGAAAATAGTAATTTTTAGAATTATCTTATCAGAAGCTTCAGCATCAATTGATAGTGTAGGGGGCAGGACCTTCAGATTCTAGATCATTTGATTGGACAGAAAATCTGAGCTGAAGTGCAGAGTGATGTCATCAAAATCATTGATCCACATTTGTGGAAGTGAGAGAATGTAAGTTTTTATTGCTTTTATCTTTTAAATGCGAAAGTTTGGTTTGAAACCTCTGCCAGAGAAAACATACTTTTGTGTAACTGGAATAGTTGTATGAGATATAGCTCTTGAGACGACTTTTTCCAGTCTCCCCTATATCAGGAATGTGGTGAGCGTAAAAATCATCAATACTGTGACTGAAATAAACTAAAAAGTTTATTCTGTTGGCAGACTGTTATTTTGAAACCTGTACACAATATAAAAAAATCAAATTCAAAAAAATAATTTGGCATCCGAAATCTTGTGCAGCTTTGGCTCATGCAAGGTACGGTTGACAAGCGTAGGTTAGATGACTGAAATCAAACCTAAAGGTCTGGCATATGACAGACAGATCAAAAGATGTCTGAAATGTATGTATAACCATAGGGCGAAGGTCTGGCAGTGGAACAGGATATTGTGTTTCCTCAGTGTATGTAAAGAATACATTCCCTCTTCCCACCATAAATCATGTTAAAGGTAGACGTGCATGACAGCACACTCTTTGGAAGATTGCCATTCAACGCATTTAAGACCCCTTCCAGTCCCCATGTTCAATGAATAAGATCCTTGTGTCTTTATACATCTGTGTTTTAAAATGAGTCAAAGCATCTGTTCTGACCACAACCACATCAGGACTGGTCATGTTCTTTGTATATATCCAGTTTCTCCAAGGTCAATTTGATTCAAAGCCTAAATGGATTCAACAGGATTTAACCAACATGCTCTTTTTTGGAGATAACGTGATATATTTAATCATGCATTAGCGCTTATTTTTTTGTGGATATTTAATATACTCCAATTACCCAAGAATATCCAGTTTTCAAATCCTTTATTTTTATCTTTAGTGTAATCTAGAGCAAAGTTGGAACATTTACAAATTGCAAAACTAAAGTTCGCAGAGCCATATTTTGTTCACTTGCCTTTGACAGTGATTTTTTCCCTTTGCAGACTGAAACACGACTCCTTCATTACTCTTTCATTATGAGTGCACATGTACCCTCCTGCAATAAACTGGATCAAAGACGCGTTTCACTGCTTCCTGTTAAAACTTTATGGTGTGAGCTGATGTAAAGGCAGTTAAGAATGCCATTAGACATAAGAGAAAAATCAATGTGGTTCTGCATGAGTGCTGCATCAAAATTAGGTTTTGACAGAACACCTTTATTTTGTTTTTATGGGAAGGTAGACAGCAGTCTACAGGATTTAAGCCATTTCAAAGTATATGGCTGTAGGTTCATTATTTTAGAAATAAAATATGACAGTGGCAGTCAGTTTCAACGCATTCTCATCCTTTGGCGTTATAAATTGAATCATTTCGTCGAAATACTATGCACATGGCACCCTTTAGCATCAATATAACACGTACTGTTGTGGGTTTAGGTCTGAGGTAGGGTCTGCGTCTCATATTGACGCTAAAGGATGCCAGTCACCTATATGACGCCTGGGTTTGCGGGCTATATTGACGCTAAAGGGTGCCATGTGCGTAGTATTTCGCCGAAATGTCATATGGTGTCACCTATATGACGTCAAAGGATGAGAACGGCAGGTCAGTTAATGTAACATGCAAAACATTTAAAAATGGTGGTATATCTGGGGTGAAAAAATAAATGAATATGCTAATTCGATTGTGAATTACATGATAAATACAGCTCAACAGCACAGCAGTCCAGAGCTACACAAAATTCTTCACAACTGTGTGGGGCTGTTATTCAAACATGTGTCTGAACATGGTGATGTTCACAGTAGAGTGAGAGTTTAAACCCAAGCGCTAGACTAGAGTAATTGTAGGGTGTACAGCTAGACGGGAACACACACGCACACACACGCTCCACTGCAGGTGCACTTGATGATGTCTGTTATTATGGCTTTATGGTGTATTGGATGTTTGAAGTGATACAAAAGACATGTTTTGTGCTATAAGTTAGACTTGGTCATGTCATGTAACTCTGTGCCATGTCATCTGTCACCTCATAACTATCAGGTCATTGCTGACCGGCATTTGCTTTAAGTTTTTTAAATCACTGCCTCAAGGAACAATCAATCTTCCAAATGCCTTGTAAAAATAAACATCAAACGTAGCCTGTATTAGAGGATCCTTAGGAGAATGCCGGCATGTTAAAGAACACCCGCCGATTCCAGTGACCCTGCACCAGGCCGACTACATCCATGCAGGAACTGCCTCCCTCGGACATCCTGTTAGTGTTCGTGCTTTTCACATCAATGTGGGTGATATCCGGGTCAGTGCAGTGTATAGGGTTACACTAAAAAGAGGCAGACGTCTTATTCAAACATCATGAGAAAGCTCCAGACTCATTTTTATGTGGATAGACAAGACTTTAATTAATTTTAAGCTGCTAAATAGCTTAATCATCCACTACTGTTCATAAGTTTAGAGTTTTTTATGTAGTGAGGATGTGTTAAATCGATCAAAATTGACAGTAAAAATACATCTTATATGTATTTAAAAAAATGCTGTTCTTTTAAACTTTCTATTAATCAAAGAGCTCAGTTTACACAAAAGTATTGCGCATCACTATTTTTCAACATTGATAATACTAAATGTTGAGCATCAAATCAAATCAGCATATTAACCCTCTGGGGTTCTTCATTTAACAGTCACACTCGGGGCCTTCGTGTCAAAATTGACCCGAAGGGCGGGATTCATATTTAAAAAAGAAAATCATCATTTTTTTTTTTACTTGTTTTTTATAATATTTTTTTCTTTTCTTTTTTGGTGTTTTGAGAAAATTTCAAAAAAAAAAAAATGTATAATTAGTATTAATGCAATAATTATGACCAAATTTTCCCCCATTGAATATAATAGAAAAAAAATATTTAAATTTTTTTATTTTTTTTTATTTTTTTTTTAAAGCTGTATTTCATTTTGGAGTCAAGCCTAGGCCTCATAAAAGCAATTTTTGAAATTAGATGGATGCCATTTCATTGACAAACTGAGCTTTTTAAAATGCAAAACACATGTATAATCTGAATTTTTTGGTGTGTGTGTGTGGATGTGTCTGTTTTGCACTCTTGATGTTTTATAGATTCACCTCTTCACTGTTGTGTGCTTTTTTTCAAGATCGTTGCTGATTTGTAGATTGTACGCACAAAAAAACTCTGTATTTTCACATTTTTGCCAATTTCCCATTCATTTCCTATGCGGGTCATTTTTGACCCGAAGGTCCTGAGTGTGACTATTTTTTTTACGACCACTTAGACTTTTCAAATCCTGTCTCCAATTTTTTTGGGTGTTCATATACCAAGTACCAATAAAGTCACCAAGTTTCGGACCATTCCGATGAAGCTACGATTTTTAACATTTTTTTATTTAAATGCTTCGGGTCATTATTGACCCGAAGAACCCCAGAGGGTTAAAATGATTTCTAAAGGATTATGTGACACTGAAGACTGGAGTCATAATGCTGAAAATTCAGCATTTTACTGAATTTACTGTATTTTTTGACTAAATATCTTTTTTAAATCTAACTTCTGAACAAGTGTATATCTAGTGGTGATTATTCATTATTGTTCATGTCGGGGTGTATGTTACAAGATGGCTTCCTTTAGACTGTTTAGACTGAGAAATCGTCATTGGCGCTCAGAATCAGTCTAGTGACTATAGCAGCAAAGGAATTGTGTTTTCCTGTGTTTGTTTCCATTGTTGCTTGGTGTATAGACTGAAACACGCATGCCGGAAGAGTTACTGTAAATAACACAGGGTGGTTGGTTCCCCGTGTGTTATACAATCCATTCAGCTAGATCACCAAGTTACCATATCAATGCATCAGACCATACTGATAAATATAAAACATACTTGAAATAATAAACCTAAGAACTATTTACTAATGCAGTTACCTGCATAAAGCCATATAGAGAGCAGGGGTGTGGTGTTCCCACTGGGAGATGCCAAAGAGCCAGTCAAACACAGCCGCACAGGTTTCTCACACTGTAACCCAGTATTCCCTTGCCTTAGAGCCAGGAAAAAGGATAATTTCCTCAACAACTGCTCCACTTTGCTTGTCCCTGGGGTTGTCCAGCTGACTAAGAACTGCATATAAGTGCCTCTCAAACACTGCAGAGCCTAGCAGTTGATAATAATGCCACTGGCACAGATGCCCATCAGTGGTCTCTCTCATGTGTCACAGACTTAAAGCATCATAAGTGGGTGGTTTTCATGTTTTTGACTGTTACGTGAAGGAATGACGAGAAGCAGACTCTACATGGCATGGCATATGTTCATGCCACGTCAGAAATATCAAAAAAGATCTCATATTGTGAGTGTAAGTCTCTGCATATAGTCTTTTAGAATGCACTGATGATGTATGAGGTATGGACATATTGGTAACACTTCCTTTTACAATCCAGTTACCCATGTAAATACTATGTACTTATTTTAGTAACTACAATTACTGGGTAATAACTAGTACTAACCCTGAACCTACCCCTGTTCCATGTACTTACCTTATATTAGCAGTACTTTCTAGGTAAGTACACTGTAAGTACTGTACTGTAAAAGGAAGCGTTACCGACATATGTTGACAGACAGGACATCCAATTATTGCAATCGGACCGAATGCAATGATTGGACGAGCATTTTTTGGTCCTGAGACTTCCACAGAAGATATATGTACATGTTTAGAAGAGAAGAGCGCATCTATTATTGATTGCTATCCGGATGTGAAGTGAGTTTCAACGAGAATAACAAAAAGTGTCTATAGAAAATTGCATACCCTACATTTAAGTCAAGTTTGCATTACTTGTATTTACATATTTCTCACATGAGGTTTTATTTTAATGCAGAAGTTAAATTTGGTGGGTTTTTTTTATAAGTCTCTTATGCTGCATTTATTTGACCATACACAAATATTTTTGTGGAAACCGTGATCATTTTTTTCTGGATTCTTTGATGAATAGAAATGTCAAAAGAACAGCATTTATTTAATATAATTTGATGCATCCTTGCTGAGTAAAAATACACATTTCTTGCTGACCCCACAGTATTACATGTCAGCAAACACTACTCATGTACTTTCGTAATTTCTGAGGCCACAAAGTCGATTCTATTTCCAAGAAGTCAAGCAAATAACAACAAAAACAGAGAAGCACGACATGTTATGAAAAGCTATCACGAAGTCTCCAGAGGCCGCATTCCATTGTCATGATAATTACACCTTTGCACAAGTGACTTGTTGAAGGCGGTGAGACTCCCAGCAGGAGCAAAGAAAAGAGTGATATAGTGTGAGGAGGAGGAGGAGCAGCGGCGGAGGGGCTTGGACAAAGTGTGGGGTCTTCTGAAACAAAGCTATGTGCGAAAACAGGGGGAGGGGATGGCGAATGTCACCGCAGACACACACAACTCAGACACAGATGAGGGGATAATGGGTCTGACCCCAGACAAAGGGGAAACATTAGCCTCTCTAAGCCACCCAGGAACGACAGACATCAGGAGCCCTCCAGAAACAAAAGGAGAAATGCTGAAACATTGAACGATCAACACCTTTGGTGATTGTTTAAATACTGCAGGACAACATTTGCTGTAAGAAAGTAGGTCTGTCGTGAAATGAGGAAAACGAGACGGCCTGGCTATTTAGAGTTGATTGTTAGATGAGGGGAAGAGTTGTAACATAATCTCCCTTCTAATGCTGCTATAACAGATGCAACCAAACTCTTCACCCTGAAAAGAAAAGAAAAAAAAAACAGAGCAGCTTGAATTCAAATAAGCCGATTGTTCATGGGTTCGGTGTGAGAGTGTTGCCCAGCCCTCTGAAGCAAAGAGAAGCTGATTGTCCCATGGCTCTCTAGTGAATGAGTGTTACCCAGACTGCAGGGGGAAGGTGGGGGCACAAAGGCCCTCTGTCTTACCTGCAGCGACTCTGATTTCACAACACCACCCACTCCCGCTGCTGCAGCTGCCCTGCCGAGTGACATTGGGACATAAACAGTGTCTTTTCAATGTTGCAGTGCAAAGCGGAGATCATAAGATGGAAGCTAAACCTCTGTGACCGGTGCGTATTTTCTAATACAGTGGTCTCTAACTTGATTCCTAGAGGCCTAGAGCCCTGCAGAGTTTAGTTCCAGCTCACCTGGGGCTTCATTTATAACCGTTGAGTATGCACAAAACAAGCCCTGAAAGGGGAGTACGCCACTTTCAACGCATAAGTTGTGATTTGCAATAACAAACTTGATGAGAAAATGAGCGCACCTGAATGCAAACTCTGACCCATGCGCACAAACATTCTTGAGACGGAGCAGTTTGGCGACACCGATGGTTAGTTGAAGGATGACAGCAGATGAAGGAAAAGTCCCAATCATAAATACAATGCATGTTCACAATAACAGTTTAAATAAATAAAAGAATGATTTACATTTTGATTTAAGGTACACCTGATATACACATTCAGATTAGAGTTAAGCACTTAAATTATGAAATCGTTACAGAGAAGTAAAAATTTTATATTATAATAAATATAAATATTTGCAGTGGAAATATTCACACTTTTCCTGTGTCATGCTGTGTTTTAATGTTTTAACCACAGCGAGGATTGCTTAGCGCATTATTATAGCAGAACTCATGGTCTGAGGAAATATTTTCGTGCAAATAATGCTTAATAATGGATAATTAGGCCTGTCTGTTTCCATTAAAAATTTAAAGAAATAAAAACATACTATTGATTTTTTGGCTTTCGGGCGCACATACAATTTTAGTATGGATCTTACACACGCACAGTTTTATCAATTACGCCCTGTTTGGAAGTTTCTATTGATCCTGAAGAACTTGATGAAATCAGGAGTGTTTAATTAGTGTTGGAGTTAAAGGGCTGAGGAGGCTACGTTCCTAAATAATAGCCTTCATTTTCATTTGAAAACACATATTTTTTTTCTCCATTTTGACCTTTAAGCATTTTTACAATTGGCTCTAAACTCTGGAATAGCCTTCCTGATAATGTTCGGGGCTCAGACTCACTCTCCAAGTTTAAATCAAGATTAAAGAAGCATCTCTTTAGCCTATAGCATTCATATGGTTCATCTTCTAACCTTGGACGTCCTGGACCAACACATCTGATGCATGGAGGCCCCACCTCACAACTTGCAGGACTTGCTAGGGATCTGCTGCTAATGTCTTGGTGCCAGAGGACGAGGTCTTGTGGAGTCCCTCGGAGCATCAGATCTGTTTTGGCAGCACAAAGAGGACCTATGCAATATTAGGCATGTGGTTTTAAAGTTGTGGCTCATCATCAGTGTTTGTTATGATTTGCTGGTTCTTTTCATTCCCATTCATCTCAATAAATGAACTCTGGCCATCAACGTCTGCATAGTTGGGTTTTTTAAACCAATGACCTGTGACAAATCAATCTAGAGTTATAGGATAATAACAGATTCCTGACCCTTGAGGTCCTTCTCACACTTGAGTCCACACTTTGGTGCCCTAAAGACAGTTAAGTTCTGCTATTGAGTTTGCTTGCTTCTTTTAACTTTAAAGGAATGTCTGCTTTTATTTTCATTCGCTTTACTGAGTATCATGCTTTCAAATGTCGATGGCTCCTATAGTGCTTTTTGTCCATATTATATTAATATTTTACAATAAGGTTTCTTTATAATACACTATTTTATATAATTTGTTGTTATATTTTTTTCTGTTCAGCATAAATTACCTGCAAACAGCAGACTTTATCTCCTTTCAATTTGCTGTTGTTCATTAGCCTCTCTGCTGCCCTCAACAGCTCTGGAGCACCTATGACAAATATCTGATTTCACTGCAGGTTGATACAAGCAATTCACCTTTTTCAGAGACAAACATAACAATAAAGTATAAGTTTAGATTTCCATAAAAAGAGCATGCGCGATTCCTCAAGTCCAGATCAAACACAAACAATGTTGCCATCTACTGGGATAAAACAGTACAGCAAAGTTCCCAAAAACCCATGTAAATCCAAAACAAATGGAAAAACCCAAAATTCAACAGAGTGAAATGTTAAAATGAAGCACTTTATTTATTTTCATTTACTGGGACAACCATAAAGTACATCCAGAATAGAAAAATAATGTGCACTTGGTTGCTTTGGGCTCATTTCCACTCAGCAGAAACCACCCACTGTAATCATTCTGCTCTTTAGTGGGCCGACAACAGGAAAAACATAAAAAAAACTAAAGAACTCACTGCCTTCCAAACAATCCCAGATAAACACACTACTGGAAAAACACAGTATCCAACTCGCACTATTCTGACACATTACAATCACTCGGATATAAAGTACCCAGGACTCAGAATGGACAGGACCTCAGTCAGCGCATCTTTAACAGGGTAACTGCCTTGGTTTTGTTTGCAACAACAAAGAACATGGCCCCATTCACATAAAGCTACCCTGGTAGGATTACACAGAGATCATAGAATGAAGCATCAAGATCAAATCAAATAAAACAAATAAGTCTGTAAGAATATTATTCAGGAATTAAACTGATATGCATGCGCTGATTTAGATGCATGCGCAGATGAGACCAAAACAAACAAAAGATATATTTAACAAAACATATCACCATTTGTCATGGGAACAATGAAAAGGAATCAAAAAGCAGCTCCTTGTGGATCTTAATAAAATCCTAATTTCAGTTTGATTTAAACATAAATAACACTTTTATTGCTAAATAAACTCTGCTAATAATTCACGTACTGGCACAAGTTACGCATTATTTCAACAAGGAAATATGCTGATAAAGCAAAACATGTTAAAATCACTAGCAACTGTTGAAAAAGGCCAGAAAACCATAAGTAGATTAACAAGTAGCCAAAAACTTATACATAATTCAAACACATTACTTAAACATGAGCTTGTGAAATGTAATCATTTGATTCTGAACAAATTAACTTGTCAAAGAAGTATTTTTAAATACAGAATTCTGAGCAAAAGGAGAGTTGTCATTAAAACTTTGTACACAGAAACCTAAAATAAAAAATTAAATTAACTTCAGTATTGTGTTAGTTTTAAGCTTATTTACATATTCGAAGGGAGACGGAGATCATATGCGGATGAGCTGGAGAGGAAAGTTCACTCATCTGAGCCATTAGCTTGAGTTTTTTGGTCGCAGTCTTCTGTAGGGTCACCCTGCATCAAAAAAAACAAAAAAACAAAATCCTTTTTATTACTTATTTAAAAATACAGAACCGTTTCAAAAGTGCTTCTCTCGATTTACTACATTTCCCACGGTAAATAAAGGTTCATACGTTTGATAAAACGCCCTGTATCTCCTTCATGATGGTGTCGAGGCTGGACACTGTGCTGTGGAGCTGCTGTTTAAAGCTGCCTTTCAGCTGGTCTGATGATCTCAGGTTGTTCTCGGTCTCTCTGAGGTTGTTCTTCACTTCGTCCAGCTCCCTCTGAAGGCTGTGGTTAGCCGCTTCAAGCTCTAAGGTGTGCTTTGTAACCTCCTCTACAAAACAAAAAGTTTTCATTAACACATTTAATGGTATTGTGGTCACAAAAATGTATTGTTTATCAGTTTATGGAGTTAAATTATAGCTGATAAAATTTTCACCCAAAAAAATAGTCACAGTCATATCTAAAAAAAAAAAAAAAACTTTTCAAATAACACTGTTGTCAGTTTACATTGAGGCTATATATATATATATATATATATATATATATATATATATATATATATATATTATCTATTCATTCTCTGCTGATGAATTGTAAAAGCACAATTTGAGTTGTTTTGATATTGACTAAGGATCAGTGACCCAAATCAACACCTCTTCATAACAATCAGACATCCTTTTTCAAACACACAATGAAAACGAGTGAGATTGTTACCCATTTTAGTGTCCTGCTGCATGAGCTTCTGCTCAATTTCCTCTCGGGTTTTCTCACTCTTCTCCAGCTTCTGCATCATGCTTCCCACGTCCACCATGGCTCCCTTGTAGTCGATCAGGCTACCTGACCCACCACTCTCCTCCGATTCCCGCTTGACCTTCTGACCGGGCAGCAAGATTTGGTTACCTGTGGGTGGACACAGAGGGTTTCAGTCTAAAGTAGCCTCATGGATATGTGCTGTAGTGTTACAAATAAGCTTGTCTCTTCAAGCCATCATCCTCTTTGCAAACCTAAAAGGTTGTCTATTTGAGCATCAGAGGTCAACGTGGGGCTAGGCTCATCCTTGGGCCTGTCCGTCAGCTTGCGATAATGGCAGGACTCTTTAACCAATGGTTTGTTCAACAATTTCTTCACCTGAAAAAGAACACAAACAAGATACGTAGTATCAGATTAGTCTGGTGAGAAATATTCCATATATCTTGCAAATACAAAATTGAAGGTAACACATTGTGTCCTGATCAGGCAAAATGCAACTAAAGGATCAAGTGACAATCATCATTGCTTACATTATATCTTATTCTATTATCTCTTACTAATATAATAGTTAAACTGAATGAATAAAAAAATAATAATACTAATAATATGATAACTATTATTATTACTAATACTTCTAAAGAATTTATTAATCTCAGCTAAACTCAACATTCACTAATAGATTTTTGAGACAAAAAAATCATATTTAACATTAATGCAGTGTGTGGACTAACATGAACCTGAACATTTTAAAGTAAAATGAACAAATACTAATAAGTTCAGTAAAAATGTGTTACTCACTGTTAGTTCCAAGTTAATGCATTAATTAAAGTTAACAAATGAGACCTTAATGTAAAGTGTTACCAATTAGATCAATAACACTCAATTATTAATAACTTTATCAATATTATTAATAACAACATGATAAACAATAATAATAAATAATAATATATATTTTTATTACATTATTATTATTATTATTAAGTAATATGCATTTTACATTAAACAAACAAAGTAACAATAAGTGTTATTAATAAGATTAGTATTACTTAACAATATTAAAAACAATGATTAGTTAACATTACTATTGTTAAAATAATATATTCATGATTTAATTATTATTATGAACTAACTTAATGTTACATTTATAATAATATTAATACAGTGGTGAGATATATATATATATATATATATATATATATATATATATATATATATATATATATGTATATATATATGTATATATATATTCAGAATATAATATTTACTATTATTATTATTATAATTTATATAAGATACTGAATCTGAAAAAAATCTGTTTTTCCAATGAAAACATTCAAATCCACTCAATATACCTCTTCACTTTCCCCAGGGAAATTAATGAGGAAGTTAGGCAAATTTGAAGAAATATATAAGCATTATAATGACTTTTTTTTTTTCCAAAACTTGGAAATTGAACTTTACAACCTTTCCAAAGTTCCTCCTCAAACCTAAATGTGAAATACTGCACCTGAGCTCTGGAGAGATGCAAGCCCAGTGTGTACATGATCTCCTCCAGGTCCTTCTCCTGCAGGTAGCCGCAGTGACTCTGGTCGAAGTACACAAAGGCCATCAGCAGATCCCTGTTAAACGTCACCATCTGCTTTTTCTTCTCATCCTACAGATAGAATGAAATACTGAAGCATACCACTCCTCTCACTATTAGAATTATATTGTGCTGTAAAAGGAGACCTGTTGTTAACTCACTTTATCTTTGGATGATCGCTCTTTGGATTTTCGGTCATCCCGACGATCGTCTCTTCTGTCCCTGCCATTGGAGTCTTCGTCATCTTTATCTGAGGAGCACAAAGGGTTAGTTTAGCATATGCATATTTTCATGTCACTTTGATTTTGCTTAATGTTAAAACAGACCAATGCAATTCACGATCAAAAGTGTGTTTGAAGATCCAGGTGCATTTGCTTATGAAACAGTGTGACCTTTACCATCGTCATCATAGTCATCTGCTTCTTCTGCCTCCAAGGGGTCATATTCATCAGCGTTGTTGTTGCTGCTGCCATCTTCATTATCATCATCATCTTTGGATTCTTCTCTCTTAATACCTCTCTCTTTCTCCTCATCCTTTACCAGGGAGAAACAAATTGAAGAGCTTAATGTTGTATATAAAAAATGCTTGAAAATGAAACAAAATCACAACACCAAAGCCCAGTGAGGGACATCTGAATGAATCCCAGAATCAATCCAAACAGGGTCAAATCTGTGTGAATTTTTTCCATGTCTTTTCTAGTTGTTCATGATGCTCAAAAAAAGAGTTATGAAATAAAATCTAGGTGATGAAAGAACTTTTGTAGCCAAGTGTGCTCAATGCTGGGCAATCACAGATCAATATCCACTACAGACATTTTTATTACTTCTTAAGATCTTAATAAATTTACACACTTCGTTGGAACCCACCTTCCTCTTCTCATCCTCCTCTCTCATTCTCTTTGTGACCGGCTCTCCATTTTCTTCATCCTTCTCCTTCTTTACATCCCTCCGTTCTGCCTCTTTTTTACCTTTCTCTTTTTTATCTTTCTTCTCATCCTTGCTAGGAAGAGAAGCAAATGCTTTGTAGATCCTATAGCCGAAGTCTCGTTGAAGCATCTCGTTGAACAATTCAGCAAACAAAGACACCTGAAACAAATGCCAATTATTTATTTTTTAGTATCATTGATATTCTATAATAATTTTTTTTAGATTCTGAATTACATTTTTATAGACATTTTCACTGTTTTAGTTAATATCATTTTGCATTTTTTTTAGTACATCAAGTTAACGGCAATGAGAAAATTTTATTTCAAGTAACAATTTTTTTGAGTTTTAGTGTAGTTTTAATTGCGGATGAATATTTTCTGAAGGTTATGTGCCACCTTTTCACTGATTTACAAAAGTATAAAAATGAAAGCAGAATATTGTAATTATATGAGGTTAGGTCAAGCGAAATGTCCTAAAACCTGTTTGTAGTTTATAGATAATAATTCTTATAAACCATTAATATGCAGCAACTATGCAGTGATCCTCACCTCAAAGGAGTGCTCTTTGTTATCCTCCAGTCTGTAGTCCAGCAGCACACTTAAGGACATGATGCTGCAGTCAAACTTGCCATTCTTGGCAGCCCAGTTGGGGTGGACGATAATGGTGGGCTCATCAGGCAGAACATAACGTCTCTCCCTGCGCTGACGTTCCTGCTCCTCCTGTCGCTTTCGCTCCTCTTCCTGAAAATCATTTTTCCTCATATTTACATGCGATTGATTTAGACAGGCTCTTAATAAGAGCAGGATCCTCTGGCCTTCTCTCACCTCTCGGTCATCCTCCAGTCTGCAGGACTCATCCTCCTCCACGATAGGAGGTTCAGGTTTCTCCGGCTCCTTGGACTCCTCCACCTGCTCCTCCACCTTCAGCTGTTTAGTGAGGCGAGCGATCAGCTGTGACTTCAGCCCTTTAGAGCTCAGTGTACGGCTCTCCAACTCCTTACGCAAGTCATTGACCTGTGTGCAATTAAGTTAACAAGTTTATATCAAATACACTAGCATTCAAAGTTGAGGTCGCTAAGATTTTTTTGCATGTTATCTTTTGTACTCAACAAGGCTGCATTTATTTGATCAAAAAATACAGTAAAACAGTCATATTTAGAAATTGTATTACAATTTTGAATAAGTGTTTTAAATATTCATTTAAATTTGAAAGACAATAGCCTCTATGCACGAACCCTGCTGACGTGTGTCTGAACGAATCTCAGTCAGCTTCTTTACTTCCGGAAGCGCGTTCTGCAGGCCAAGTGTATAGCGGCAAAACTGTAATAAAATCCGTTTTCTCAGAAACGGAGACAACGATTTTAGAAACGCCGATTCGCTAGTCGAATTTCGTACGATATGAGAGAATACTAACCCTCAAAGTTGTTGATTTAGCTCGAAATATATAATTTAAATAACTTCTCTTTTTTACTCTTGTGTGGCAGCTAACTGCCTCACAGTGTTGTTAACATCATTCACGTTAACCGCAGGACGTTTTTATAAACAGCAAGTGTAATTTGACACTATCTCCACCTAAAGCAAAACCGGCTTCTGACCATAGACTGACGCAGCACCGGATGTAAGTGGGCGTGCTGAGACAAACATGGAAGCGATCGTGCATAGAGGTTATTTCAAATTTAAGTTATTCCTTTAAATGGCAAAACCGACTTTTCGGCATCATTTCAGCATCTTCAATGTCACATGATCCTTCAAGAAATCATACAAATATGCAGATTTGCTGCTCAAGAAAATTCTTACTATTATCAATTCTGTGTTATTATAATCCATTTTTTTGGGTGGAAACAATGATACTTTTTTTAGGATCCTTTGATGAATATAAAGTTTTAAATATCTTCACTGTCACTTTTGACATCCTTGTTCGCTAATAAAGTTCTAATTTATAAAATTTTCTTTAAAAAAGGTACTGTATATTTATAGGGATGTTTATTTTTGTCCAATAAAATGCTCAACCATAAAATGTCCACGACAATTACTTTTGCGGGACTGTGACTAAACGAAAAACGATTCGTTATTTCATAAAAGGACAAGCCTTTCTGCCTAAATTTAGAACGAATATTTTATGGTGTCGGTCTATAAAGGACATAAAGACCCCATAAAATGGAATATAGAGAATATAAATGTACAAGATGACAAGACGATAAAAAGTGGGGTCTGTAGCAGACAAGCTGCTTGTGGAAAATCTCACCTTCATGGATTTAGGATCAAGCTTCGTCCAGTGAGTTGGCGTAGTGACTTCTTTTGAATCATCTTCATCCTTATCCTCCTCCTCCTATCCACGTTATGTGAAAGAGAGAGGGAGAGAGAAAAGACAACAGTGTTAACACACCACTCTTGGACAAAGGAGTTTTCTGAAACAAAGGTTGATCCGTGCAAGAAGCAAGGTCACAACTGTCTCTCATTGTCTCCTGCTACTGAGCTCTTGATTGGGTAAAAAAAAAAATTTCCACTGCTAGGAAGCTCTATATAGCTTTCAGAAACAGATCCATATCCCACTCATCAGCCAATCAATGCCAGTTCTGTGGAATACAAAAAGATAATCAATGACAGTGGGTTCGAGAGATGGACATGGGACAGATGCACTCAGAGGTCTCCAAACCCTGTCTACGTTAAGTGCTGTTTTTTGGGCCCATATGTACTCTTTTTAGCTTGTTTTCTTAAACACCTAACCAGAACTGTCCTCGGGTAAACAATCTCCCTGGAAAAATCACATCCACAAAGGGTCTAGACACAGTCCAATCAGAGAAAAGTGTAAATAAAAATAAAAGAGAGACAGACAAGAGACAGAACTCGAATTTCGAGTTCGGCAGATATCGAATTTCGACCAGGAAACAAAACAATCTAAAAAAACACACAAACATCATAAACACAACTGGCTCTCCAGATTCCAGCATTCATTTCTCAGTTGCTCTCACTGAAATTTTAGATCAGATTTGTTATAGGTTTGTTGGAAATTTAGAGTCACGTCAATCAGGCCATCAATCGTGTCATCGGCAGAGCTGGAAGCTGTTTTACCAGTTGATGCAGGTGTCATAAAGTAGAATCTAAGCTCTTCCGCTGTGTGTGAGACTGCGTGACAGAGGGAGAGCAGGAGGAAATGGGGTGGAGGGTCAGGGATGAGACAGGGATGAGAGGAAGGGATGGTAAAAGTGGGATCTGTATGATGCCTGTGATACTTGTCTGTTTCTTTCTGTGTTTTCTGAGTGTTTTGTTTGTCTATTCCTGTGCCTGTGAGAAGCGGAAATGAGAAGAGAGGGATTAGCGTTCAGTGCCTGTTCTCCATCAGCCTCCTTCCGTTCAGCCAAGAGTTTCTCTGCCAGCTGCTCCTTGAGTCCACGGGACAGCCCCTCCCACTCTGAGCGGGTAGGAAGACAATGCCAAACATCCGGGAGAAATAAAACCACTGTCTCCACATGTGCGGGGACTGTCCGCCCTTTGTGAGTCTCCTCAGGGCGGTGATAGCGTATCTCTGCAAAACGATACCTGTCGCAAAGGAAGAAGCGCGTTGGAAAGAAACATTCTGTGAGACATTACCCATTTTCCCCCAACACACACACACACAAACACACAGAGAAAGCTGCGATCCCCTTGACCCCCCGAATGAGACGCATATGAAAATACAGTCCGCGGAACTCCGCGGGGGGTTTCTCAAGATGAACGGCAGCCACGCATCAGGGAGGTCGACAGACAACATCGACAGCTAAACAAAAACTACGATGACCCCTCCTCCCTTGCGGCAGGCCCCTCCCATCGGCACCCGTGAATCTGAACCGGTTGCTCGTGAAAGATAGCTTATGGACCCCCGGGGTTGTGAGAGAAGGACAGATTCAGACACAGTGAAAGCAAGTTAAATATGTAAGATATTTAACACAAGGGCAAAGGTCAAAGAGAACAGAAAGTAACGATGGCGGCGACGACTCCTCTGGCTCTGCTCTCGGAGCAAAAGAATCAATGCATTCACCACATGTATAGATAGATATAGAGGCAGGACTGCCACACACATTAGCATAAACATTGCAAAACAAAAAATTTGAGAAATCAAAAAAAAAAAAAATTATGAACACAAAAGCATCAAACATGTCAGGAGATACACTGCTGTATCAAAACCATGCAGCGTGTCACAGATTTTTGGATGTTGTCTGCTGGGCCTTATTTTAATATTAAAAGATGCACACATGGAGATGCGTCGGCACAAATCGAGAAAGGAGCTGTACTTACCACTGGGTACATAAACTCAGATCAATGCCTGTCAGAGCCTTACAACAACGAATGGCTGTCTTTATAAGGACAGAGGCATCGTTTTCCGGGTCGGCCCCGTCCAAAGAGGGAGACCAATGACCCCCGATGGCCATGGCCTCATCCTTGCCCCGCATCCCCACCAGGAACTGAAAATAGAGGAGTTCAAATGGGTTACGCAAAGCTGGGAGGATGCTGAGCACTCTTGAAGGCGGCGCTTGTGGCGGACACAGGGAGAGACAACATCAGAATCGCTTATTCCACACAGCAAAGCATTCAGCAATGGAATAGGACACAGACATCACAGTCAGCTCCCCAACACCAAACACAGGAATGGATAAACATATTTCAGCGTACAGGGGAACAAGAAAACTAGTTTCAGTGTACTTTAATTTTAATAGATTGCAATAGCAAGATTCTGTAAGTAAAAATCCCATTTAACATTTGATATTTAGGAAACATTGAGCTAACATGAGCTCAGAGGTCAGTGAATGATGGTATACACACTAACGTTTGAAAATTTTATTTTATTTTATCCAGCAAGGTTGCCAGTAAAGACGACATTTATGTTACAAAAGATTTATATTTCAAATAAATGCTGCTCTTTTGAACCCTAAAAAAATGTATCATGCCATGGTTTCCAAAATATTACGGCACAACTGTTTTCAATATTGATAAGAAATGTTTCTTGAACAGCAAATGAGTATGTCAGAATGATCAGTATATGATTTAAAATTTAAGTGTTTAAGATCCTTTATTTGCAAAGAAATATGCTATAAATTATTACACTATGCATTTTATCATTATCAATATACTCAAATGATAGGAAATGTAGATGTTGCTCATTGACTGGTAAGAAGAGTAGTATCTTCTGGCACTCTTGGTCACTGTTCTTCATCAACAGCACACAAAATGTGAACTAAATAAACTGTACAGTTAACATTCATAACCTATTATGATCAATGGATATTTGATTATCGGGTTTTGCAAGAGGCTAGATGATGATTTCTGGTACAGATACAGACATAAAAGACATAAAGTGAATAAATTACATAATTTGAAGTATTAGAAAAGCTAGTCCCCGGCACTGCAATGATGTCCATCCCTGTGAAATACTACAGTGCAAAATAATTGACAATAAATAGCAAATAAGTAAGCGATAACATAATGCAAGCTGATTACACAAACCTAGTTTGTTTGTTGCGGTTAGTAATGTAATACCTTGATGAGGCGGGCAGGGTGCTGGAAGGCGTCTCTCAGCTCTGCTGGATCTTCTGCCAGAGCACAGGACTTATGATATAGCTCATCTAGACTAGGGTTGGCCAACAGCATCACCTATAACATCAATATTAATCAAAAACACTGAATCAAGCCTGGAAAAAAAAGTGTTCCATTATTAAATGAAAGATGCCTTACTTTTGCGCTGTAGGTATGATTGGCATCAGGTGGGTCCAGCACGGCCGTGTTCTTCACAAGAGAGTCCACCTCTTTATGCATGATGTGAAAGTTACAGTAGTTTCCAAAGTTGAAAGGTCGTGTTAACGGGAAGGCATCCACCCAGGTAAACACAGCATCAAAAAAGTCACTGGGGATGTAGAGGCTCTGATACCTCCGCCGTAGCTCCATCACATCACAGTTGAAACTGCAGAGAACAGAAACAGGCAGTCTTATACCAGACATACACTTACATATTTAAACATTCATCTGAACAACTCATCTAACACATGTCACAATAAAGTAGTTAACTTCTAAAAAAGAATGTCTCAAGACCATCCCAATTTTGTTTCATTCTGTTGTGCTCTGAATGAAAGTTTAGTGTCCATGCAAGACACATTCAATTTTATTTATCGTTCTTTTCGCCATTACCACAAACAAGCTACGTAGCTGCTTGAATCTAAATGCAGGAGCCTTAAGGTTACCATAAACATAACTGGTGTGCCGTTTATCGCTGTTGAACGGCACTAAACATGCCCTTTGCCCGAAACAACTAGAAATATATCATTATTCTAAAATTTTCATTAACTTCGGTAGGCTTCACAACGAAGGAATTGCAATTAGCTGCTTTTACTGAAAAGCAGATTTTTTTTTTATTGATCATTTATTTGTAAGACCTAGCGGACAAAATGATTTTTGTCAAACAGCCTGGTAAATAGCTAATATTTGGTACAAAAAATGACCTTATATATTTTTGACATGTTGTTGAATTCTTGCCAGGACCTGTAGGGAAACTCCCATGTCGGAGCTGAAATCTAGTGAACTAAACAAAAAAATAAACTACCTAATTTGCCACTCAAGATATCTGTCCAGATACTTCCTCTAAAACAATTGACTTACCCATCAAGAGAGAATTTGGAGAACTGCACAGTATATCTTGGGACGACTCTCCGTGGCCGTCTTGGAGAGCGTTCTCTGCGAGGAGACCGGTCTCTCGAACGTTTCCTTGTGGGTGAACGTTCTCTTGATCTTCTTCGCTCTCTCTCTCTTTCCCGACTACACAAACAGAGGGAAAATAAAGAATGAGCAAGTAGAGCAAATCAGAAAAAGCTATTCTAATCTCAGTAGGGTATTCTAGTATTTAATACAATTATTATCTAGCATTTAATACACCAGTATTATAGTCTAGGTCCTGGGTAAGATTTGTATGCACTTTATTTATCGGAGAATATTACAATAGTTTAGTTAGTATAGACTCTATTGAACAACATGGGATGTGTGCCAAAAAAATCTCTACCTGGGACAAAAGTCCTGAAAATTACCACAATAGGTGACACTAATATCACACTACAGGTGAATGGGACTTTTTTTTCTTTACAGATATTCTCATACATTTCTACCAGTTTAATCTTCATATTAAGAGAAATACTTTTTGTATTACACTGTCTTAAAGATGAAATACAATATGCAAATCAGGCAATATCTATAAATATGCATACATTTAGCCTATAAACTCTTGAAAGTACAGATTTTCTGAGGAGATCACAATGTTTACAATGACCATGTAGAGTAAGAATTCTGGTTTGATATTTTTTTATCGTTTCTGTAGATGTTCAGTGTGGATGTTGCATGTGTGAATTTTATATCCAACCTTACTATTATAATTGTCACATATCCTACATTGTTCAATGGGGTCATATGAATCTATAACAGTTGAGATATTCTCCGCTAAACCAAGGACCTCTACTATTACAGTTAATAACGGGCAAGTTGGGGTGTGGTGTTATTGAATTTGTGATCACATGTTCTCTGTATAGGGAGCGGTGGTCCTGACTGCACATTTTACATGACTATATATTTGTCAGACGCTCAGGATCTGTTATGCACCAAATCCTCCGCCATTGTCTTATCAATCATCTCTCCTTATGAAATTCTCCTAATGTGTGATAAGTGAAATTGCAGAACTGCACTGCATGGAGCAGAGCTGAAGCTTCCAGTTTATAATTGTAGCATCCGCTGTCTAACTGAACTAAATGGTTGTTATTTCTATAAAAAATATAAAGACGGGTGGCGGTGAAGGGGTTGGCAAGTAATGTAACAGACTACCGCAGCCAGCCTAACTCTCAGATGTAGGTTTGAGGTCTGACCTGCGGTCGTCCTTCCTCAGGATGAGCTCTGGTCGTTCATTGCGGCTGGGGAAGCGGGGTGAGGGGTCCACACGCCTCATTTGTTGTGGCTGGGGCATCATCCGCACCGGGGGCTGCAGCAAACCCCCTGAGAACACAGATTCTACACACAGGAAAAACAGAGAAATGGGAAATCAGATTTGACTCTGTAAAAGAATGACTCTCTGAAAGGTCAAGGCAGTTGATGTACCTTTAGGTGGTGGCTGGGGAAGCAGTGGCTGAGGTGGGTTCTGCAGCAGTGGGGCCAGAGAGGCAGCTGAGAGCTGGGCCTGCAGAAGCGACGGAGGAGGTCCCTGGGCCGGGACGTTGAACGTGGTGGGCGGGGGTAGAGACTGCATCATGGTGGGACCTGGTTTCATCATGTTCGGCGGCTGGCTCTGAGAAGAAGGGAATGAGCAAAAGAGATGGGTTTGCTAATATTTATAACCATTATAGTGCAGAAAAATCCCAATATCATTTTAATGAACTAATGCTTGACTAGAGCTGGGCGATATAGTTAAATCTATATCTCTATTTTCCAACTTCATGATATTTTGACCTAAAAATCTTGTATTTAGACTGAAATGTGACTAATTTAAGGTTGTGCATTTCAACCAAACTGACCAACCAAATTGTTTTTGTGGAAATGAATTACATTTACTCATTTATTAAGATCAAATAAATCGACTAGCTCTAGTTCAGACAACAAATCAACATCAATAAAAGACTGTATATAAATTCATCAAAAAACATCAAAATGTTCATGACAGCTTTAAACTCAGGCCTATACAAGCCTTTAAAAATAACAATCCATCTCCAATACAAAGTTTAGATAACCTGTTTTAAAGGATGAGAGGAAAAGGAGCCTAAATGAGTGAGAAGCACTAAACCCAGTAAAAAGAAAATAAATGGTTAGAAATAGCTGGAGACTGAGGAAGTAGAAGCACTGCTGTTACCATTTAATACTTTTGGCCCCTGTTAAAAGAAAAAAAGTTTCTTTCAAGAGAAAACGCAAGGCAAGCATTCTGGGCATTTCAAAAGAGTCTCAAAATTATTGTTAGTTACATAAAACAAAACAGACAGGAATCTGCACTTGCTTTAATATCATGCACCAGCTCAGTGTAACGTTTGTGTCCAGGCGTAGAGATATCAAAAGTACAGGTGATTCATAATCATGTTTAAAAATAAATTAATAATACTAGTAGTAACAATACCAGACTTTCTTTGTTTTTTTTATTTTGAAAACAGGGCTTGTTTGATAAATATTTGCATGCCATTATTTTAATTAAATTTTTTAACATTTAAATATATTTTGTTTTGTAATTAGCTTATTTATGGTAAGTAGTGTTGATCATTATAAAAGGCAAAATTTCACTGTCTGGTATTTGTACAACTGATATTTTGGTATGAAATTTAAATAAAAAATAAAAAATAAATAAATAAATAAAAATATTTAATAATTAGTTTGGGTAATTGAAAAAAATACACAAAAAGCAGCATCTACTACAGCATCACCCAAGGAATACAAAATTTAACTTTTTAATTACAAATCCAACAGTTTGACAATAGCTGTGTGCTGTAATACAGGGATGGGTGAAAAAGCAGCAATAGGGACTCATCTTGGGCGGAAGAAAAGAAACCCAAGGACAAGTGACTAAAGCCTGTTTGTGAAACAGGAGAGTGGAGGAACGGATCAAGCAGAAGATAGAGGGGAGGAGGACAGAATGGGGATTTGGGGCACAGGGTTCAAGTGGCGTGGGTTACATTTTGTCTTGAATCCACCGCAGAATGCATGTCAGAGTAGCGTGGCATTCCTGCATCAGAGTAAAAGCTGGACAGCTGTGGGGAAACCTGAGGTAAGGGCTGAGGCGGCTGGTGCTACATGGAGATTGAGAACACAGGAATCAACAGCAGCATCATGACATCATGACTGTGGACGCAGAACCATATCAGATTGTATCTGCCAGGGATCCATTCGGACCACGTGGGTTGGCTTACCGTTTGGTTGTGCAGCTGAGGTAAAGTCTGAATGCGCTGGGCATTCCATTTGAAAGGCATGTTGGGATTGTAGACCGCTTCCACCAGGACACGATCACCGACTTGGGGTGTTTTCCCCTTAACGGCACTATAAAAACAAACACAAAAATTACACACCTAACCTTTAGGCTGCGTTCACACTGGCAAAAAGATCAGATTTTTTACTGACATCTGACACAGATAGGAATTTGTTGCACATGTGTAAATACAAAAATCCACAAGAGATCCATTTTTTGTTTTGTTTTAAATCTGATATATATCCGATATCTGGACTACGTCTCAACACGTATAAATCTATACGTATATAATGTCATGTAATGAAGCAGACATCATTTTCACACAGCTTTTCTTTATTAAGGTGGAAACTATAAACATATATATATAGAAACATCCAAGTGCATAGAAACCGGTTCTTATCCTCTTCCCTGTGAAACAGTTTTGCAACTGAAAGCTACATTACATTTCTCAGCAACAAAGTGATAACTTTACTGTTTTTATATAAACTCACAGCTTCATCATTGTATTGAGACCCTACAGACACAAGTAATAATCTCTCTTGTTAATCCATTCGATTTCATTCAAATAAATCTTACTAGACTACTTTATTTTACTCCAGAATTCTAGATCTAACGAACCGCAGATTAAAAAATAACAAACGAATATCTTCCAATTAAATTTTTTTATATCCATTCAGTCAAATTTGCGCAACAAACATAAAAGTAAGTAATAATGGTACCACCTGTCGTGAATTGTAAATAAATGATATTGGCTATATAAAAGCACGGACATTCAAAACCCAAGGGTCAACCATGTCGCATAGCTAAGTGAACACCAGCAGACTCATTTTGGGTGGTGATTAATGTAGACACAGATATCGGATAACAGTCGTGTCTAAAGTGAATGTAAACAGGCAAGACAAAAAAAAAATGTGGATATGGTCAAAAGATCAGATCTGTGCATTAAGACTTGCAGTGTAAACAAAACCTGCACATTTACTATAAAGCACCTGATCTGAAAGAAGACATCCTCATCGACAAAGCCGAAAGTGTCATGTAGCTTGCTGACGACCCCGGTGAAAACACGCTGTTTTTGGGGTTGGGTCTGCTGCTGGTGGCTGGAGCGGGGGGTCGGGTAGGACACTGTTATCTGCGCCGTCTGCTGTTGGTTTGACAGGCTCAGGCTGGTGGGCAAGGCAACAGGGGGCTGCAAAATACACATACCACCACTGTTAGAACATAAACTATTCATATCTGGCAATATTAGGGGATCTCTTACATTGTTTTACACATTTAAAAATGGAGAGATGGGCATTTCCAGAAAAATTCAAATGTGATGCAAACGCAGAAGTCGAAAACAAGGTGTACCTGTGATAGCAGGGCTTGTTGGGGCTGTGGAAGCTGTCAGAGATAAAGGAAAAAACAACAGAACACATTACACATTAACCACAAATTAAGTGGAATGAATACATCAATGAGTACATTTTGGATTGAATACATTTTCTACATGTTAACTATAAATTTAAGCTTCAAAAACTATTCCATTCAAAAGAATAAAGTCGGTATCGATTTTTCGGTAGCACTTTATTTCACAGTACGTGCACTAAGAAAGTACTGGGTACTATAAGGTAAAAACATGGATTAAGTTTAGGTTTAGGGGTAGGTTCAGGGTTAGTACGTAGTTATTAGCCAGTTATTCCAATTATTATAATAAACATGTACATAGGGACTGTAAAATAAAGTGTTACAGATTTTTTAATGTTTTTATAAGACATCCACCAATGCTGCATTTATTTGATCAAGAATACATTAAAAACTGTAATATTCTGGAGTAACCTACTATTACAACTGTTTTCTATACATTTCAAAATGCAATTTATTCTTGTGAAAGTAAAGCTGAATTTGAGCATTATTACTGCAGTCGAAAACTCAAAAAATAGCATTTATTTGAAACGGACATCATAATTTATTTGTTAAATAAATCAACTGACCCTGTCAGTTTTTTAAAAACCACAATTAAATGAAGGCAGCAACAGATCAGGAAAAAAATGATCTGAAAATTACATGATATTTGGATTCACAATCAGAACAGACAACATATACCAGAGTGAGACCGGAAGTGAGTCCTGAGTAGGGCTGTCGCGGTTATGGAATTTCCCTTGCGGTAATGTTGAGTGGCTCAATAGCGCGATATGCGGTATTACCGCCATTTATTTATTTAATTTATATGTATTTGTTGCTATATAAGTAAAGTTTACGATGTGGACAAAAACGAGGTCATTTAACCAATAACCGAAACTAAACGGCGTCTACTGTATATGCGCATTGAAAGCATGATTGAAAGGCTTTCACGCGGCGCGCATATTGTTATGACAACGGACTTTGCACCGTTCATTCCACGAACACGTTCAAAGAAGCTGATTCGTTAAAAGAGATGTAATGAAACAAGAAGTTAATTATTTTTAACTTTGAGTTCCACTTTTCAAGGCTCAGCTGATCAGCAGTGCGTCGCATGGGTAACGCGGAAGCTGATGCTTCACTTATTAGAGACCAATATTGCATTGATTCAATTCTGACTCGGTGATTTTATTTTCCGCGGCTTCCTCGCGCTGTGGGATGCTGACCATTTGTGGAAAATACCCGTGACGTGAAGGTTAAAATGATACGACAAATATTTTGCTTTCCTTTGACACGGAAACCTTTTCACGACTTCAAAGACAGACGCAGGTAATCGCACGCGCTCTGCAAATCTCTCATTCACTGTCTGTGTGAAGCCTATGTATACACATCACCAAGATAAACAGTCTTGTTGTTATCATTATGAACTTGTTTAACATTCAATACACATTCATGAAGTTCAAAACAAGAATATAGCCTTATAAAAAAAATAAAAAATAAAAAAAAAACTTGAATATCGCGGTTGCTGCGGTTACGTGCAATCCTCTGCGGTTGACTCGTCAGAAGCGCGGTACTGCAATATTGCGGTTATCGCGACAGCCCTAGTCCTGAGAACTAAATAATGCAGACAGGCATTGCAGCACTCTTTCCATTAAATGCTCTGCTGACTCCAGTCCTTTTAGCTCTTCTGTCATGCTATATCAATGCATTCAAGCAAATGGAATTTACCAGTACATAAATCCACTGGGAATCAAATCAATGACCTTCTGAGATCACAACGAACAATACTGACAATATTGATGATAAGTCTAGGACATCAACTAGCTTAAGAAAAAGTAAAAGGGGATGTATGGATGAGAGTGAGCTAGGGATGCACCTATGTGAACATTTTGGCCATTACCGATAATTCTTTATATTTTGAAAGCTGATAATGAATATATTGTTCGATAAATCTAAATCTTTAGATAATTTTTGAGAGCCTGATTACAAAAACAAAAGTCTTACCATTAAAATACATGTCCCAAGCACACAATTACAATGTTTTCATTATAATTTTATGTAGCCTAAGTGATTCCAATCATGTTTCAAGCAATTCAAAACCATCATGTTGAACAGTGCGCCAGTGTCTCAGCTGAAGGAAATAATCCATTATTTATCGGCTTTTATTTCTTATCGAGCCAATAGCGATTACATTAAAAATGAACATATATCGGCCGATACCGATATGGTGGCCGATATATTGTACATCTGTAGAGTGAGCGCATGTACCTGATGTGGGACGTTGTAAAGGGTTTGAGGTGGAGGTTGTGGCGGGGGGCCTTGAGGTGGCTGCTGCTGCTGCTGTTGCTGTTGTTGTTGTTGCTGCTGCTGCTGATACTGCTGCAGAGCTGAATTGATCTGCGACTAAAATAAAACACACCAGTGACTCAAGACTGCTCACTGCAGGCTGGGGGAAGGGCTCAAGCGCTCCAACACTGAGCATGCTAGAAATGCATGATAAGTACAATTCAGAATGGAGGAGAAAGCACTTTATACAAGTCACATTTATTTATATAGCGCTTTTACAATACAGATTGTATCAAAACAGCTTCACAGAGATAACATGAAAATAAATACACTGAAATGAATGGAAATAAGATCAGGTTAGGTTTAGGTGCCACTGTGTGGTATTATGTGCACAGAATATAACTTATAATTAGTAATTTCAACTATTTTTGGAAAAAAAGTACTATACCAGCTATAATTCCACAGTAAAATATTTCAGTATTGTTGCTTTAAACAGTAGTACGCTACTCTGTTGCCACATTTTGCGTATAATTAAGTCTTAAATCTTGTCAATACAATTTTTTGAAAAAAGTATTCAAAATGTTGTGTTAAAAGCTACTGCATTTGCTTCCAGTTTAGTCATCAAATACTACCATTTCTGGAAAAAAAAATAATACTATCTATTATTCCACAGTGAATACACGTTACTAGCAGCTGTAATTGCGTCCAGTTAATTTATCACATACTACAATTTTTGGAAAAAAATAGGTACTATACTACAATAAACGTTTCAAACAATAATATGCCACACTTTTTACATTTAGCAAAAAAAAAAAAAAAATGTGTCAAAACCTGTTAAAAGTCGGTATAATTGCTTCCAATTCATTCATCAGATTGGAAATGAAAGGTCGAGCATGTGCCATTGAGTAATACAGTATCACGCAGTGTGCTGCACTGCACATTCTGCTGATTAATATCTTGTGTAAATCCGGGATAATTTGCATACTGTTCACAGAGTATACATACTACAAATAGCAGAAATAGTAAGTCTAGAATGGTATTACGCTATTCCAAACTTATCCAAAGGCTTTATTGTGTAATTTGTCCAGTGGTGGATCTCACCTGCTGTAATGCAGCGGCAGCGGCTGCGGCGGCCTGTTGCTGGAGTGCTGCGGTCTGCTGCGACAGCTGATAGTTGGCAGCTGACTGTGAGTTGAGGGAGGCTGCAGCTAAAGACTGCTGAGTGTACATCGGAGACGCTCCCAGGAGGGACGGCTGCTGTACTCCTAAAGCTAAGGGAGAAACATTTGAGATTGTAGGGACATTACGACTGCTTTCGACAACATTCAAACAAGCACAAGCAAACTTTGACCTGTCAATGTAAACCAAATGAAAAAATCTTGAGCGTTGACTTTCACAATTAGAGAGCTAGAGCAACAAAAGCTAGAGAGAAAACTCTCTTTATTCAGTTTAGACTAACAATTAAAGCATTTCTGTTGAATGTAAAGTAGTGCCAATAATGTAAATCAATATAAGTGTTTATGATGACTTACAATGTAAACTGTTCAGGTCCAAGGACTGTCCTGAGTGGCCTGGTTGTGATACCGCAGTTGCGGCAAACTGGGCCGCCCATGGAGGGTTCTTCTGCCCCCCGAACTGGGCCATGGAGACCTGCTCGCGTTTTCTGCTGGACCAGATGGTGGATTATTTCCTGAGAGGGGGATTGTGTTATTCAAACTTAATAAAATTGCAAGCTCAAAACATTACAAGCATAAAACAGGATGGAGAGGAACTAAAGATTGTTGTTTCAGGGGCTGCCTGCCACATACAGATTACCACATACATGGATATCAAAGACATACAAAAATCAATGGCTGTTGATCTTTGTAACTTCAAGCGCTCCTATTGCCCAAGACAAGAATCAAAGGGCCCTCATGTTTAGACTATATGATATTTCATATTGTACTATTGCAGCAAAGAAGCTTGTTTTTAACCTTGCTGAAACAGAAGCTGGGGCTCTCCATACTAGGTTAAAATAATAAAGCTTATGATTATTCTTATGTTGTTTTAATAAGTTAACATGTTTAGTTTATTATTAAGAAATCTAAATTACATGTAACAAAAGTAGCTGCAAAAAAGATCTGAATAATTTACTGACAACTGTGTTTGCAATATTGTTCATTTAATTTAAGTAATCTTGAGAGCCAGAGACTGCTGTCTAGTTAGGGAGTTTACTAGATTTTGAAACACAGCTAATCCCATCTGTCAGCTCCAGAACACCAAAGGACTGTTTGCAACCTTTTCCTGCTTCAAACCCTTGTCTAAGTCCAGATCCACTATAGGCAATCTTTTATCTGCACTAGCTTAGCACACCAACGTATTCTCAATGCAAGCTAAGGAGCTAACGGAGCAACAGAACAACACTGACCTAACAATTTAAAACCCCGTATTATCACCGTCAACCCCTATGAAGTGTGTCAAACTCAAACTAAGCAGCGGTCTCTGTGGTAGTGTGTAAGTCACAACTGTGCTGACTCCAGTGTTTTGTTTTTCAGCAGTGCTATCTGATTCGGGCCCTTGCATGAGCAGCACTCTGTCTAGTTTTCTGTCCGTCCACTTTCTAGTATCATTTACACCTCAAAAGTGTATACAGTCTACACAGCATAACACAGTACAAGACAAAGCATTAATAATATAACAAAACTTCAGTCGATATATACGCATGCAAGATAGCTGTTATTGTTGCTGCTTACCCGTCGTCCTCTCAGTCTCACCGGTTGAGACCTGGTTGAGACGTCTGGATGTAGCGCATGCGCAGATTGTTTGAAGTACATCAGCGCATTACTGATCCAGGGTCGGGTGACAATAGACAACAGTGGCGCACACTGACGTGAGATCAAATAATGGGCCTACATAACGCACACAAATAAAAAATAACCCACATATAATACATAACAATAATACTAACGTTTCAGTTGTATGGCTAGCATATATAACAGAAAGAATCATTATTATTATTGGATCGTTTTACTTCAAATCATGTTTTCTCCACTCAAATTGCATGAGTCATTATATGAAATCCAAAAGAATTAGTTATCCGCGTTTTACACAAGTTGGAGCTGTCTGTTTTTACTTTATTTATTTAATTTATTTTTTATTGGAATTTTGAAAACATTTACTTTGTATTTCCAAACCATATAACTGTTAGACGTAGTAAACAAGCAAGTCTTCCTTTTAAATGTCCCCCTAAAGGTTAATTTTTAGCTTTCCATTATATTAATCATTTAAATTCCAAGTGACTTGAGGCTTGAACGCGGCGGAAAGATTTGTTGAACATCAAATAATGCACAGAAAAAAAAATGATTCAAAACTGAAAATTTATGTCCACTAATAGCAAATATTGACATGAAGAATTTGTTACAAAATTCCACCATCTACAGGTGTAAGAACCTATGGTAAGAACCTGCTTTTTCACCTCAGAATTGTGGGATATATAGGCCTAATCGGAATTGGGAGAAAAAAAATTAATCCTAACTTTTTTGAATTTTTTTTTTATCAGCAGCAGAATCAAACTTCCATTTTAATACTATAATACAAAAATGATTTAACAGCATATGCTTCTAAAGGACTGTCTCTGGACATTTTAATATTAATAATTCATTACAAAGCACTATTCTCGGCACTCAAAGCGCTTTACATAAATCTCCTCCTCAACCACCACCAATGTGCAGCATACACCTGGATGATGCGACAGCAGCCATAGCGTGCCAGAACCCCCACCACACAAGCTTATTGGTGGAGAGGACACAAGAGTTATGAAGCCAATGTGCATATAGGGATGATTAGGAGGCCATAATGGACAGAGGTCATAGGATGCAGGGGTTACAACCCTGCTCTGTTGTACTCCACAGAGTCAAGACCTCAGTTTAACATTTCATCCGTAGGACAGTGCTCATTGACAGTACAGTGTTCCCGTCACTACACTGGGGTGTTAGGACCTGCACAGACCACAGGGTGAGCATCCCCTTCTGTCCTCACTAGCACCTCTTCCAGCAGCAATCTAGTTTCCCCAGGAGGTCTCCCATCTAGGTACTGACCAGGCTCAACCCCCTGCTTCGCTTCATTGGGGTACCAGTCTTCTTGGGCTACAGGGTTATATGGCTGCTGGCATGGTATTAGGTATTTGGTGTCTAATACCAAAATGGTATTAGATATTCAAATCTCTCATTCAGGAGAATTAGTGAAACACAATTGTTCACAAATGGGTTGACCTTTTTAAGCTGAAATGCAGAATAAAAATGGAACAAAATGCAAAAAATTACAAACAAGATCAAAAATTTGTTTCAAACCTTAGAAGAAAAGTTGTAAGTGGTATGACAAACATCTACACCAAGACAATCACTAATTTATACACAACTTTATTTCATTATAGGTCCTCCCGAACTGCTGGATGGCAGTAGATGAATACAATCTTCCACAACTGATCTGATTCTGAAAGACTCTTAGCGCTGTGGTAGATCTACAATTGCAAGTGGTCAATGGGGGTTTAAGAATGTATCAGGATCACAGCAGTGAATTCATACCAAAAGAACTCCCACTTATTTAATGCGCTCACCAGACATCTAGGTGAAATTTCAACATGCAATAATGATTTGAAATTAAAAATAATTACAACCGTCTTCAATTTAACCTTTTCTCTCAGACAAGTAACAAACCTGTTTAAAGATCTAAAAGAGCAACAGTCAGAACACATGATGGTAATATGGAAAGTGCAGAGCTTAGTTTCTTGTACTTGCAACCACAATATTGCACTATTATAGTGGAAACAGAACAACTTACGACTTTAGGCTTTGTTAAATATTACAGTATATTCTAGTTTCTGAACCTAAATATTCAGCATCTTTATGGAGTGTCTGAATCCCACTATGAATATAACACATTGATAGCAATTGAAATATGATGACAGCAGAGCCGGCCAGGTCTCATGCTATGAGTCTTGCAGTTTCTTCTCCAGTTCTGTAAAAACCTTTGCGTTGATCTCATCCACTTCATCCTCCACCTTATTAAATACAAAGGTACACATAGTCATGTGAATAGTGAAAGTAATGATCACAAAATAATGTTCACACGAATAGCTTTAAAAAGGCCATGTAATGCCGTTTTTGTCAAATTAAGTCTTGGTTTTGTTTTTGGGGTCTAACAGAATTGGTTTTCATGCTTGAACATTCAAAAGACTAATTCTCTTTCAAATATTTTACATTATTGCAGCACTTCCTTTCCTAGTCTGTCACAAACGATCTGTTAAGTTTTTGTCTCTATGAAAACCCTCCTTCCGAAAAGGGAAATGTGCTCTGATTGGTTGACCATTTCAAGCATGTTTTGGAAATGTCACGCCCCCTATTTTTCCCTAGCATGTCTCAGGCGGGAATAATTTAAATGAGGGATATTGAAGAAAATATTGCCTGGAAGAAAACTCAAGACAACAATCAAGGCGTTTCTGGGAGAACGTAAACGTTCTTTGTAACTTTACAGACCCTTTTCATGCTCAAACAACAGCATTACACACTAAAGAAAGTTGAAGAAAAAAAAACCATAATAGGTCACCTTTAAGGGATTTATATCTCTCACCTGTTCTACCAGGTCTACCTCGGGTATATAAAACTGCAGCATGTTCTGGATGCCATTTTTTAGCGTAACTGTGGAGCTGGGACAGCCAGTACAGGAGCCAATCAGCTTCAACTTCACAGTGCCATCCTCAAAGCCTTTGAATATGACATCTCCACCATCCTCCTGAACCGTGGGTCTTAAGGAAAGCAGACACAGCTTTGAGCTCTGGTGCTATTAAGGTACAATTCTTGCATAGTGTGCCTTTAATGCATCCTTTCTGAATAAAAAGTATATATATATATATATATATATATATATATATATATGAAGAGTTCAGATGCAAAAGCCTCTAAATGCCATTTGAAATTTTCTTCTAAAATGACCATTTTTATCAAGCTTGTATATTTAAGTTCAGTAATTTCACTTAAATGACAATTAATAGGTAATCTTCATTGCCATTTAAGTGAAATTACTGAACTTAAATATACAAGCTTGATAAAAATGATCATTTTAGAAGAAAATTTCAAATGGCACTTAGAGGCTTTTGCATCTGAACTCTTCATATATATATATATATATATATATATATATATATATATATATATATATATATACAGTATATTTATAATTGACCTTTTGAAAGGTAGTGTATATGGAATCAGAACAATACCTGATCCTTGTGTCTAACAGCTCTTTGATCATTGAGACAATTTCATCATCATCCTCTGTAATACCTGAAGAATAAAGACACATTAAAATGATCAGACTAGTTCAAATACAGTACATCATAATTTATTTAGTTAATTAATTTATTTATTTAGTGCAGTGTTTGGCTCACTGCTCTCAGCATGTGTTGCTCCCATTGTGATGGACTTTCCACTCTCAAAGAACTTAGTGATGACCTCAGTCGCATGTCGTTTAATGTCTGTCCACTCAACATCATCATCTGTCTTTAATAAGTAACAACATATTCATCAATTTAAATGCAGTACTTCAGAACACACGCTAACAATCAAAACAGAATGTCTAATCGCTGAACGCTACCTTAGTCAGTGTGATAAAATCTGGGCCATAAAAGACACTTTTTATGCCTTCAATTTGGAAAAGATCCCTGTTGGATGATTACAACAAACGTATTTAATACACAAAAAGGCTACACACACCTTTTGATGGATGCTGAATACCTCAAACTGACAGATAAGAATTAAGGATACATTCAAATCACTATTTGCAAAAGGACACTATGACTTGAAAGAAGACAATACAGTAGAAACCATGTTTACCTGGCTAAAGGGGAACTCTCCGCTGAGTTTGATGTTGGGAAATCGTGAGTCCCTGTCCCCAACACAGGCTTACCGGGAAGAAACTTTAGACTTCTAGGGTTTGGTGTGTCTTGAGTTGAAATTGAAATCATTCGTACTAAAGGAAAGAAAAAAAAAAACTAGTAAGTCCTCAGAAGGACTACAGGACTGTACAATATAAATTCAGCAGCATTAGCTGCTACATACAAACTTTAAATCATCAAAGTGATCTGAAAGAGGATATATGGTAAAAGTAAAATGCTTCACCTGAGAATGCTTTGCATTTATACAGTTGTGACTGTATTCTGCGGGAAGCCCACATTGAATAGCACTGATTTCGGTC
Source organism: Cyprinella venusta (assembly GCA_038021265.1). Taxonomy (NCBI): domain Eukaryota; kingdom Metazoa; phylum Chordata; class Actinopteri; order Cypriniformes; family Leuciscidae; genus Cyprinella; species Cyprinella venusta. The sequence goes on along the minus strand of CM075869.1, from coordinate 29,333,297 downwards.
ATTTACAGGCAATCTAAAGAAAAGAGAATGTAAGTGAATACATTTCCCACGCACACTATACACGCCAAATACTTCAATAATAAATAAAATAATAGTAAATAAATAAAATATGATACATCGAGGATCAAATGAATACATAAAATTTCATTCAAACAATATACATTATTTAAATGTATTTTTATGACAGTGGAGTGGAAGTCAACCAAGGTAACGTTAATCATTTGACTGTTAGTACTTTGGTGGAAATTACGGTTACCATAGTAGCCTAGAACTAACGTCATTTGACAGTATATTATGTAACAATACACATCTTGGTTTTTAAGTACTGTGAAAGATACAGTATGCCATTTCCAACCTAAAACGATTTGTCCGTGTGAGTTGTAATAGACTCCATCTTAAAGACGCCGCCATTTCGATTGTTTTGAAATTTAGGACCCCAAGGCAGACAATAACGCTCCTGTTCAAAATTGCTTTGTGTATGTTTAATGCGTGTTGTGTGTGATTTTAAACATATAAAGTGCTTATAAAAATGGTTGCGCAAACGAGAATGAAATTATAGTGAATGACGGCAAAAAAAAAAAAAAAAAAAAAAAAATTAAAGTGCACCTGGCATGCCAGGCGCAAGTGGTCTAATGCTCGATTCAGTTCTCCCAAAAATGTTTTTTTATTTTTTTAAATCGTAATTTACCTAGTCACCTATTCTAAATTCATGGCTTTAGTTTTCTCTTTTATTTTATTTAACACAAAAGGAGATGTGACGAATATTAGACAGAATTATTCCCTGTCACCATTTACAAGCAATAAAAGTTGAGGCGGTCAGTCTCTCATATTCTGTCTAACATTTTCGTATTCAGAAATTCAGTCATGTATACTGTATTTTATTTTATTTATTTTTTGTGACCAATGCATGCAGGATGCAGGACGTTGACTATTGATTGCATGTAATCCGAACAAACTCGGCATGAACCATACTCTTCCCTATCTGAGTGAAACAGCTTCTTGAATGAGGAAAAAAAAAAGGTTGGGCGAGATTTTGTCCATTCAGGAACCTATGGTCAGGAATTGATATGGTTGTGATTTGCTATTGCTGTGATCTCATGTGTGATGACAGGTTGTCACCATAGACAGTAGTTGTCATATTTTTCTTGTCCTCTGGCACTGTTCCTTTTTTTATTTACTTTGTCTTTTTGTTTCACTTTGAAGGATTATATCTCATTGTATTGTTCTGTTTGTGGCATTAATAAAAAAAATTAAAAAAAAAATAGACAGTAGTTGTCACGCCTCCTCGTGCCAGTAAATACGTCATCAGTAAATATTTGTCACTCAAGAGGGAGGGGAAGATATTTTAAACAAAGAGAGCATATGAGGGCCCTTGTCTTTAAAAATTCCATAAGAACTGTCAATAGACATTTCTAAATTCCATCGCACCTAGGTTTTTTATATTTTTAATATTTAAATAATTTCACATTTAATCTCCAAATTAGTCTAGAAACAAGTCAAGTCTCAAGTCTTTGGGTCCAAGTCTACGTCTTTGTTCTATTTTTTAGCAATTGTTTTTACAGCTAGTTTTTTATATTTAATTAACAAAGTTTTGAAATATCAAAACTGATTTCGACTTAAAAAATATACAACACCATAGCACAAAACCATACTTAAATATATATATATATAGGAATACAATTTGGAATGCAGGGACGGTCACCATGAGAAAAATGTTGAGGAAATGACTCGGACAGGGCCATAAAATGTGTAAATTAATGTAAATTAACCTGCTTGGATTAACTGATTCATTTTCAATTTAAGTGAAACGAAGATTATCACAGACTTGGCCTACTGTGTGACAGCCCAAAAATGCGTCACGTCACGCGCAATATAATAACGCTGGTTATGTATTTGCCGCAGCACATAGGGCAATAATTCATTAAGAATAGTAAAGTAAAATGTTGTGTTTCGTGCTGACATGTGTTGTAGTAAAGAGAGACGTACCGGTAATCTGATGACTCGCCGAGTCTCTGCGTGTCTTCAAGTCCAAGTCAAGTCTCGAGTCATTTTTGTTGTTGTTGTTGTTGTTGTTGTTGTTGTTGCGACTTTCTGTTACTCGAGTCTCGAGTCCAAGTCGCAGAATCGAGTTTCAATCTCTGTGTTTTTAGAGGCTACTCTTGTATGCTCTTCCAGTTCTACAAAAGGAAAATCAAAATCAAATCAAGACACCGTACTGATGAGGCTTTTAGCAGCAAGAATAATCTGAACCACAGGAATATCAGTCAAAATAAGACAGTGTATGTTGCACAGACCGAATGCATTTAAAGAGAGTAAATTTGCCTAATGCTAAAAAATTAAGAGGAAGCATTGTCGTGACTTGGTGGTATTTACAGTAGATGTTTTGATTCGATTAAAGTTGGAACTTGGCCTGAAAAGTTTGAGAACCACTGCTCTAAACTAACATGCACTCAGGACATATGAGTAAGAGCATAAGTAAACACTGCAAGACTAAGTTGACTCAACCCAAGTTGTCTTATGGCTGTTATATCTTCTTGTCTTAAAGCAGGTGATTACCATTAAGGAGTGGCTGAATGTGGTGGCATGTCTCAAAGCTTTTTTTTTTCTTTCTTTCTTTCTTTCTTTGCATGTAAGAATGTAGCTCATCTGGTAGAGGAGATAGTAGACTGGTAAGGGCAGGAGAAAAAGCGAAAGATGTTAAAGGACGTGTTAAGCTTTTCAAGACCTCCGTGGAAGTATTACTTCTGAGATTATCAGTACTTTACTTTCATCTTGAAGCAACTTTCTCCAAGAAACATGGGTGTTTGGGTTATTTTACCCATTGTTCTGTGTGCTGTCTCATTCATCGGGTGCTGGACAGTGTGAGTTGACCAAATTATTTAAATTTAAATACATTTACAATACATGCTGCTTCTCAAGGTCAGCTACAACTCTAAAGTTTCTTTCAGGTTAAGATGCTTTTAGTAGAGTATATTACCATTAGATATTTTTGCTTAGACAGACAGATATAGTATCAGTCGTAAGTTATGATGTTTCAATCATAATTTATAATATCTACATTATGATATTGGTGCTGACGTGTAAAGATAGTTGCATAACCAGCTTCACAACAAAACCTCAACAAGAGGCAAGTAATTTCAGTGCTGATGTCATAATAAGCATTATTGCACATTATATTTTAAACTCAGTAACCGAACATGAGTCAGGATCAGAAAAACTCAAAGACAAGTAAAGGCTGGTCTTTCTACTCTAATCAGGGGAGTCTGATCTGAGATATTTTCATATGCATTGTTAGATGTTCATCATTTAACTGAGTCATGCTCTATCAACAGGCTCATTGGTTACCAAAGGTTGCTTATTAAACAACCCTTATGCATATTTACCAGTGTTGGGTGTAATTAATTAGTAATCTGTAATTTAATTTATTTTCCCTCGAAAAAGTAAAGTAAGGGATTACTCTTATTTTTCTGTTATTTAATTACTGTTACTTTTGATGTATACTGTATCAATTGTATAAAACAACAGTGGTTGTAACATCAAAATTGAATGTTAAAATGTAAGTTTTTAATGTAACCTTCTCCCTTTACAGTACATACTTTGGTCAGCTCAATGATAATTAATGCAATTTTAACTTCTTGAATTAGCAATAGAGCAGTTTCATGCCTGGTGTCCTTGTATTGGTCAATGGTTGATATGGGATTTAGAAAGTAATCCAATACTTTTTTAGAGATACAGTAATCTAAGTAGCTATTTTTTAGAGTAACTTACCCAACACTGATCTTTACTAGTACAAAATTAAATACTGAACAGAATTAATACAGAAAAAAACAAAACATGCTACTCCCATACCAAAATATTTAAACTTTTTGTTCTGATTTTAGGATTACTATTTTCTCCTAACATAAAATGACATTTCTTTTAAAGGGTTCTCTTGTCTTTTTCTACAGATATGGACTTGCATTACGTTTCAACCACGTCTGCTCACTTACTAACTGGTAAAGTGACGAATTCAACCTGCATTATTTAACGTTCCCTTCATTTATGCTTCATGAAAACATTGTTGGGTTTCTCAACAGGGAATACAGAAACTCATGTCAAACGAATGAAACGGGGAATTGCTGCACCCTGGATAATATTCCCACCATAAGGTTTGTAAAACACATTGGGTCTCATTCATGAAACATTCGTAAATATACGAGTAAATATGAGAGTGATTTGCGCGTAAAGAGAACTTCCCGAAAACTCTTCTCCTGATTCACAAATACTTCGTAAATGTCAGATGTGATAGTAAAATGTGTGTATGTGCTAATGAATTCCAACCAATCGTAAATGGAATGCGCGTGCACGTTCATTCTCAATTATACCATTAATCAGGCCCATTATCCGACTGACATTTATATGCATATAATAACATGAATGCGAATGAAAAAGAAAGATTTCTCGGATGCAGAAATTGAAGTTTTATTACCACAAGTTCATACAAAACGCCACATTTTTTTTAAGCGTAGCCTACATAGTGGCAGATCAGTCATAAAAAAGGAAGCAATTGGCAGCATATTACAGATGCAGTTAATGGAGTTTCATCTGTTAATCGGACAGTCCCAGAAGTGAGAAAAAAATGGTTTGACATTAAGCTTGAGAGCAAAAAACAAATTAGTTGCCTTCGGAAAAATCGTATTCAAACTGGAGAAGGACCGCCATCACCAGATCTGCTATTACTGACTCTCATAATAAAAGTAAAAAGAAAAAACGCATGTAATTACTATATAAAATATTTTTTTTTTCAAAATGCTGTTTAAATATGTACCCGATAAGGTGAATTAAAATGCAGCCTTATTAATGAGCAAAACGTTTGGATGTTAAGCGCACCATTTACGCGTGGCTGGGAGCAGGTGTAGATTTCTTGCGTACCAACTAACATTTGGAAAATACGAAAATTTTAATGAATCCGAAAATTTACTCCAGAACCGTTTTACACACGATTTACACACAAATTCGTTCTGCTCGTGTTTCATGAATGAGACCCATTGACCTTTGAAACACATGCTATTTTCTACTTCATAATACAAAGGAATGACAGGCATTTTCTGCTTATTTTGCAGCTCAAGTGGAGCGAATTTTCCGGAAAACTCTCTATTCACAGCAACAATCAATGCTGGTTCATTTTTGTGTGGGTGTATTTCAGATAATAGGCCCATGGGGTGTGCACTACATAATACCCATAATTAAATTTGTGTATCAGTTTATATGTGAAATATGTTAATACATAAATATAATAAATATTGAGTAGGCATGTCCAAACATTCATTGGTAGTTTAATAAAGTGCACAGAATGTCCATAAGACTCTTTGTCACTTACAGTGAATTGAATTGTGATTTGAACACACTGCCGAGAAAATCTGTGTAATATATCTTCTCTTTTCCCGCACAGTTCTGATTTTCTGCATTTTCCATCATGCACACATCCTGGACAGGAACAATGTTCATTCTCTTCTCAGTAAGATTGCTATGATTTTAGGCTGTGTGGTGTCTATGGGTGCTTTCGTGGCTGGAAACTGCAATGTAAGTACAGATGAACACCCTCCACTAATTTCACTTCTTGCTCATGATGAATCAATTATGAGGTGACGAGAGCCTTAATAAGAGAATTTTAACAAACACACAACAGTCAAGCTCCTTAACCATGTATTTTACAAAAGCATTCATTTCAAGTTGATCATAGGTGGAGTCACAAAGCAAACTCTTTTCAGGCTCGGTAGACTGTTTCCTGTAGGCGTACTCTGTGTAAATATTGTAGGAGCATTATTGTTTTCTATTTATTATTGGTTATTCACAGTCACGTGGGCTCAGGTGATCACTTCCGTTTTTTCTTTATTATTTCCTTTGTTGAATTGTTTGATGCTGTGTTTGGAAGGGGCGAGTGGCGGGAGCCTACTTTCTGTTGACCGCATTGCGATTCAATGAATCATGTCTACATGCGATACCAAAAATAAAGGTGAAATCAAGTAAAGATCTTCAGTCTACTGTTTTGGTAACGATATGAGCAATGAGTGCAAGCGAGTCAGGAGTCATCCCGCTTCAGAGCCTCTGCGTGGCTATTGGATGCCGCGAATATTAGTCAACAGAAAACGGCGCTCGGTCTTTCAAGGAAATTTCATTCATGCTTGCATTGGAATGCGGTTGTGGATTGAAAGAAGAAACGGACACGAGACGCACAGCACTTGGACCGGTATGTGAATCAGATTATTATCTGCTGGCTGGATGTCTATTGGAGACGCTACTTGTGTTGTGCTGGATGTGGAGCGCGGATCCGTTTGTTTTGGATAAACTACGGCGGACTGGAAAGTTCGTAGTTTATGTCACGTGTGTTACACGCAGCGCTGGGATATGCACAATTGTTTGTGCGATTGAATGGATTGCCTTGAAAGTTGTATGTGTCGCTGAAGTTGTTTGATGAGTGAAAATGGAGGAAAATGAGGCTGTTGCACTTACAGAAAGGAAAAGGATGAAACAATCTGTTCTAATTCAATGGCAGTGGCATCAGTTCAAGTTGATACGTATGTCAAGTCACAGTCTCTGTCTGTTAATAATTCAACTGGAGGAGCAAGAAATAAGGAAAGTAGTTCTCAGTTTCAGCCTGTACAACAACCAAGGTCCATAATGTCATTTCAACCAATTGCCTCTGTGAATGGGCAGCTTCTTGGCAGCCATAGTAGCAATGTCCCTGTTTCAAGACAATCACCACCTCATGGAGAACAAGGAAATATATTGAGTGTTATGGAAAAGCAAAATGAAATTACTGCCATGTTGGTCAAACAATGTAATATTTCATTACTTCCTCATAGAGATATTATACCCTTTGATGGAGATCCGTTACAATATCAAAGCTTCATGCGCTCATTTGAGGAGGTTGTAGAAAGAAGAGCAAACAACTATGGTGATTGTCTCTACTTTCTTGAGCAGTATACCCGAGGGCAACCCAGAGAACTTGTCCGAAGTTGTCAACACATGACTTCCACGCAGGGTTACATGAAAGCTAAGACTCTACTTAAGGAACATTTTGGAAACGAACTCAAAATCTCCTCAGCATATCTGGACAAGGTGCTCTCCTGGAAGTTCATAAAACCTGAGGATACAAGGGCTCTACAAGATTATCATCTTTTTCTTAGAGCTTGCTGTAATGCTATGGAGGATGTTTGTTATATGAAAGAGTTAAACTTGGCTACCAACATGCAAATAATTCTTTCAAAGTTGCCTTTTAAGCTCAGAGACAAATGGAGAGCAGTGGCATGTGATCTGCAGGAAAAACGTAAGGAACCAGCAGTATTTAAAGACATTGTGGATTTTGTAGAAAAGCAGGTAAAAATTGCTACAGATCCCGTGTTTGGAAACATCTTGGAGGCTCCCTTTGGTGGAGGTCGAAGCATGATCCGTTCCAAGACTAAAGGAAGTAGTTTCGCTACCACAGTTACTGTACCATGTATGGAAGACGTGAGGAAAATGGATAAAGTAAGTGGCTCCTGTCTTTGTTGTGGCGAAGAACATTTCCTGAATTCCTGCACTGTGCTTGCTAAAAAAATCCATAAAGAAAAGATGGACTTTTTGAAGAGGAAAGGAATCTGTTTTGGTTGTCTAGGTACAGGTCATATTAGCAGAGATTGTAAGAAGCGCATAACATGCAGTGTGTGCGGCTCTAAACATCCCAGCATTCTTCATGTCTTTCAGCGAGATAAAATAGAGGAACCAAAGCAAGTATTCGGCAGTGCCCTAATCTCTGTTCAGTCCAGTAGTCTTACTGGGGCCGGTGAAGATGCTTGTGCACTGTCCATTCTTCCAGTTTGTGTTAAGTCTAAGGATGGAAACAAAATAGTGGAAACGTATGCCTTTTTAGATCCAGGCAGTTCAGCAACCTTTTGCACAGAAAGTCTTATGAATAAGCTTAATCTTTCCGGCAAAAAACTGAATATTCTGCTTAAAACCATGAATCAAGACAAATCGGTTCCCAGTTATGTTCTTAAGGATCTAGAAGTTGCTGGATTGGATCAGAGACATTATTGTTCACTTCCTGAAGTGTTTTCCCAGAAAAATATGCCAGTTTCTCAATCCAATATTCCCACGCAGAGTGATCTGGTTCGATGGCCTTATTTGAGTAGCATACACTTGCCTTCTATTGAAGCAGGAGTTGAGCTCTTAATTGGAGCAAATGTACCAGAGGCACTTGAGCCATGGCAGGTCATTCGGAGTCAAATGAATGGACCATATGCGGTAAGAACCATACTTGGATGGACAGTGAATGGACCGCTTAAGGGAATGGAAAGGAATGGAACTTTCAGTAATGACAAATCTCAAGCGACTGTTAACCGGATCTCTGTTTCAAAATTGGATGAGCTTTGGGAACAACAGTTTAAAAACGATTTCCCTGAAAATGCTCTGGATGAACTGGTAGGGATGTCTAAAGAAGATAATCAATTCATGGAGTTTGTATCTCAGTCTATAAAACTGATAGATGGCCATTACTGCATTGGATTGCCTCTCAGGAATAAGGATGTGGTTCTACCAAATAACAAAATAGTTGCAGAACAGCGGGCTTTTAGTCTGCAAAGGAAATTTCGGAAAGATTCTGCATTTCAAACAGATTATACTGCTTTCATGGAAGATGTGATTTCCAAAGGATATGCGGAAAAGGTACCTGTGGAGGAACTTGAAAGGCTTGATGGTCGTGTGTGGTACATTCCTCATCATGGGATTTACCATTCAAAAAAGAAAAAGATCCGGGTTGTTTTCGACTGTAGTGCCTCATTTCAGGGAGTGTCATTGAATGGACAACTACTTCAGGGACCAGACCTAACAAGCACTTTAATAAGCGTCCTTACAGGATTCAGAATGGAGTCTGTTGCTTTAATGGCCGACATTGAATCCATGTTTTATCAAGTGAAGGTTCCTGTGGAGGATTCGGATCTTTTGAGGTTTCTGTGGTGGTCAAATGGCGACTTGAGTAAAGACTTGGAGGAATTCAGAATGGTGGTACATCTGTTTGGTGCTTCTTCATCCCCAAGTTGTTCTAATTATGCACTCAGGAAATGTGCAGAGGACCATGGAAGTTTGTTTGATTGCAGGACAGTAGAGGTCATCCAGAAACACTTCTATGTGGATGATTGTCTTTCTTCAGTGCCCACCAAATCTGATGCTATCCAACTATACAAGGAGCTTCGTGCAATGTGTGCTAAAGGTGGATTCCATCTGACCAAATGGATGAGCAATAGTCGGGAGGTGCTGAATGCCATACCAGAAGAAGACCGGGTGAAAGAGGTAAAAGATCTTGACTTGAGTCACGATGTGCTTCCGATGGAAAGAGTTCTAGGTGTACAGTGGTGTGCCGAATCTGACACCTTCAGATTTAAGGTAGTTATAAAGGACAGACCTTTTACCAGAAGAGGGATACTTTCAGTGGTCAGTGCTATCTATGATCCTCTTGGATTTTTGTCTCCAGTAGTTCTTTCCGCAAAGAAGATTCTTCAAGATCTTTGCAGGGAAGGGGTTGGATGGGATAGTGTTATACCCATCAAATATGTACAGAAATGGGGAAATTGGCTCGAAGATCTTCATGGCTTGGAGAAATTTGAGACCAAAAGATGTTTGAAACCCGTCGAGTTTGGAGAAGTCACAGCAGCTCAGTTGCATCATTTTTCGGATGCCAGTGAGGAAGGCTATGGTGTTGTGTCTTACCTACTTCTCCATAACAGTCAGAGCATTGTACATTCTGCCTTCTTGATGGGTAAGGCTCGGGTAGCACCACTGAAATCTACCACCATTCCCCGCATGGAACTTACAGCTGCCACTCTCGCCAGTCGGATGGACAGGCTATGGAAAAGAGATCTAAGGATGAAATTACAAGATTCTGTGTTTTGGTCTGACAGTACTGCTGTGCTAAAGTATATTCAAAATGAGTCCTCTAGATTTAAGTGTTTTGTTGCCAACAGAGTGTCTGAGATCTTGAGAGCATCCCAAGTGGCTCAGTGGAGATATACCAATTCTGCCAACAATCCTGCTGACTTTGCCTCAAGAGGGCTGAAGGTGGATATGTTCCTTCAGGAGCAGATGTGGACATTTGGCCCTTCTTTTCTTACTGGAGCACAGGAAGAGTGGCCAGATATGCCAGTTGATTTGGGAAAGAGTTTGGTTCAAGACCCAGAAGTCAAGCAAGAACTTGTGGTTAACACCTTACTAGTTCAAACTGAGGAGGGATGTAGTGCTGTATCACGGCTTATTCATCATTATTCATCATGGAAACGTCTGAGGAAGGCTGTGGCCTGGATTCTTAGGCTGAGGAAAACCCTACTAGCTCTAAGTAAAAGGAGAAAACAATTGAAGGAAACTGAATCGGATCAACCACTGGAAGTTATCAATGAAAACATGCTTAAACTACGATCCAGTATCTGCAAAGGCTATCTTTCAGTGGACGAAATAGAGGAAGGTGAAATGGCGATTATACGCTTTTCCCAGAAGATGAGGTTCTCAGAAGAATTGATATCTTTACAAAGAGGTGAAGAAGTCAAGCAGAGCAGTCCTCTGTACCGTTTCAATCCAGTACTTGAGGCAGGTATTATAAGAATGTATGGACGTCTAGATAATTCAGCCATGCCCGAAGAATCAAAACACCCAATAATACTGGCAAAGGATCTGCATATTTCTGAACTTCTTTTAAGGCATGTTCATGATGAGGTCGGGCACAGCGGACGGAATTACATGTTGGCTAGGCTGCGTCAACGTTATTGGATACCAGGAGCAAGTACTGCCATACGGAGAATTTTGTCCAGATGTGTAATCTGCAAACGGCTTCAAGGAACAGCAGGTTCTCAACAAATGGCAAATTTACCTTCAAGCAGAGTCTTACCAGATGAACCACCATTTACTCGAGTTGGAATTGACTGTTTTGGCCCATTCGAAGTCAAACGAGGGCGAAGCACTGTCAAGCGATATGGGGTAATTTTTACCTGTTTGGCTATAAGAGCCATACACATCGAAGTGGTTGCATCATTGGATACGGATTCTTTCATCCACGCCTTACGGCGGTTTATAGCACGACGTGGTCAAGTATTAGAATTACGCTCCGATAATGGAACCAACTTCGTCGGAGCGGAACGAGAATTGAGAGAAGCCATCAAAAATTGGAATCATCATAAGATCAACGATGTTCTGATCCAGAAGAGTATCAAATGGATATTCAATCCTCCTACGGGATCTCATCACGGAGGTGTTTGGGAGAGGATGATTCGATCCGTGAGAAAGATTATGAATTCAATATTGAGGGGGCAGAGTTTGGATGAAGAGGGTCTGCATACGCTTTTGTGTGAAGTGGAGTCAATTATTAATGGCCGTCCAATAACAAGATCATCTATGGATCCCAAAGATCTAGAGGCACTAACACCCAACCATCTGTTACTTTTGAAGACTCAACCATCTCTATCCCCGGGTTTGTTTCAGAGGGAGGACTTATACGTGCGTCGAAGGTGGCGACAAGTACAGTACATGGCCGACCTGTTTTGGAGGAGGTGGACAAGGGAATACCTACCTCTGCTACAGGAACGGCAGAAATGGCTTGTAAAGAGAAGAAATTTTCAAGTGGGAGATGTTGTACTCGTTGTCAATGATGCTGCTCCTCGAAATTCATGGCTTATGGGTAAAATTGTCCATACTACACCAGATAAGAGGGGATTCATCCGCCAAGTGAGGATTAAAACAAAGTACAACTGCCTAGACAGACCTGTCACCAAGATCTGTCTACTTCTGGAAGCAGAAGAAGACTATAACTGATTTTTCTTTTTTTTTTTTTTTTGCTTTTTACATGACTTAAGACTTTGATACGAAGATACACAGACATGTTTTTTACATGGACAATGCATACACACATACTGTATTTGTAAATTTTTGTATATTTCTAAAATGATTTGTACTGTTTGTGTATTTATATTTCGGTAATTGGTGATGATTATTATTATTTTTGGTCTATAATAATCATGGGGCCGGAATAATGTAGGAGCATTATTGTTTTCTATTTATTATTGGTTATTCACAGTCACGTGGGCTCAGGTGATCACTTCCGTTTTTTCTTTATTATTTCCTTTGTTGAATTGTTTGATGCTGTGTTTGGAAGGGGCGAGTGGCGGGAGCCTACTTTCTGTTGACCGCATTGCGATTCAATGAATCATGTCTACATGCGATACCAAAAATAAAGGTGAAATCAAGTAAAGATCTTCAGTCTACTGTTTTGGTAACGATATGAGCAATGAGTGCAAGCGAGTCAGGAGTCATCCCGCTTCAGAGCCTCTGCGTGGCTATTGGATGCCGCGAATAAATATAATAAACATGCATGATGTTATGCACGTTACACATTAAATAACTGGTTTCCACTTCATATTAATTAGGATAGAAGGGGGATAAAGACAAACTCCGAATGAACTGACTCATTATCTCCTATAGTGAAACAGCCAGATAGATGTTGTGTCCTGTGTTTTTCTTACAGCCAACCGAGCTAACGTTGCTCCATTACCTGGGTGCTGCCCTGAGCTTTGTGTTTCTGTGTCTGTACATGACCATCTTGACCTTCCTCACTGGCAAATGTGTGATGACGGGGTTTGAACGGGTTCTCCACCCACTACGCAGCATCTCCACAACTCTCCAGATTTCTGCCACCATCCTCTGTATCCTTGTATGCTTAAAATGTAATGATATTTTTACAAAATACTGTTCAGTGTTTCTATGCATACAAAAAGCCTAATGTAAGCAAGTATGAAGTGCAGGTGAAAATGGAGACCCATAGACCATTTGGGAGCAGATGTCAGAGATGTCACGCTCATTGTGTTGGGAGAAAATCTGTAATTTTCTGCTCCGCCCTCAAAACACGTCACCGCTGTTTGCAAATACCCAAAGTGTCTAGGCTATTTGGACACTGAAGAGAAGCTTTAAATGTATGAATGGCATTGCATTATGTAACTAAACACCAAATCAAAGGATGTGTGTTTTATATAAATAAAGCCTAACGCATCCAAGAAAACATTTCACATTATAAATGAATAGACATAGGCCTACAGTTCAAAATGAAGATAAACATGTATTTGAATACTTTCTGGTTGTCAAGCATCGTAAATGTGATGAACTACATCTGGCAGCTGACTTCATACATCCACTTGGTGTACATTTACACCAAGTGCAAATAGCTCGTCTTGTTGGTAGAAGCTATTTACACTAACTCCGCACAGCAATGTCTGGCTGGGCTTGACAAAAAATACGGCTGTAATTTGACAGCCGTAGGGAGTAAGTCACGTAGAAGATCCTTTTGACTCGAGTCCGATTCCATCATTTATCCCATCACATTTCAGATTGGAAAGGCCTTTATTCTCAATAAATATGAAGAAAATATGTGAAAAGTGGAATTAAAGTGCCTAACAGTTGTTTAATAATAGTGTTTATTGGGAAAGGTTAGGGTAAGTGTATTAATAATTTAATAATCATTTACACTCAATATGTTATTATTGCATACTCTTTTATAATGTACTAAAATCCTGAGGTGCAAAAAATACTGCTATTTTTCCATAGTGTAAATAAGGATTAATCCATATTTTCACTTAGCACCAATCGCCTGTTTTTAATGCTTTGAAAAGAAACCTTGGAAAAAGTCTTATATATACTTCGCAATAAGGTACAGTACTTAACAACCAACGAGCAATAAATCGGTTAGAGTATTTATGAATCTTTCTTAACGTTAATTAAACTATTCATTGTTGGTTCGTCAGCTCAGGTCCGTTAAATAATATTAACCTTTTTGAAAAGTGTTACCAAAGTCTGTTAAGATCACCAAGGCTGCATTTATTTGATTAAAAAACAGCAATATTATTAGAATTAAAGATAACCGTTTTCTAATTTAGTATATATCCAAATGCAATTTATTCCTGTGATCAAAGCTGAATTTTCAGCGTCATTACTCCAGTCTTCAGGGTCACATGATCATTTGAATCCGCTGATTTGATATTCCAGAAACCTTTCTTATTCAGGATTCTCTGACCTTCTGGGGCAACCTTAGATGTTAAAAGTTTTATCAAATATTACCATTTTGTAATGAAATGTTTCTCCTTGACTTCTCTGCTCCTATCAGACGGCATCTTCTTCATCCAGGAGGATTACTACTATAAGCACATCTCTGCTGTGTTTGAATGGCTGCTGTCTGTCAATCTGCAGCTCTATGAACTCAGCTACTCCGCAGAGTTCTTCTTTTTCTCCTCGTCGATGCTCTCAGTGCTTTTGACAAAGAAAGAAGAGGAGAAATGTCTCATTTTGTCTTAATGTCGAAAGAATCCTTCAGAAGATCAATAGTTTTCTTCATTTTTCAATCATGGATTCATAATAGATGGCATGTTGTAACCTCATTCAGGAGACATTTGAAGACCTTTGTTTTTGAAGTGCCAATTTATGAGGTTGCAAGCACTGGATTTACTTCGGAGCAGGATACTCTGAATTTTCCCAGAGTGGAGCAACGGGCACTTTGAGCGTCTCAGTTGTTTTAGCACTTTTACTTCAATATACTATGGCATTCAACTGAGAAAAGCACTTTACAAATACAATATTTGATCTCATATCTAGATATCCGGTGAGCAAGAGTAACTTGGTTGGTGTATTCAGCTTTAATGATTGTTCAGTGTTTACCTCACACTTTTAATCTAATCACTTCCCCGGAAATGTGGAATCAGCTGCTGGCAGGAAATGTGTATTTGTCAGAACTGAAAATGGCAAGGTATGTATAGAAAAAGATAAGAATAACCCATAGTACAGGTTTATCTCAAATGGAGTTATTTTCCATTATCACTTATTGTGTCAATAGTTCAATTTAGAGACTCTAGATATAGGGTGAATTCAAGGGTGAATTCATTACCCAAAATATTTATTTGAAAAGGTAATTTTATAGACAAGTTCATTGTCAAGTTTGATTCCGGATCATTTTTTAACAAAGAATTTAGATTAAAAAAAAAACTCATTTCCTCTGACAAAACAAGCAACAAAGGGCTAATTACCTCTGTATAGTTTGTAGATATTTCTAGATGTATGTAGTATTCCAAGCTAGTTTTCAGTGTTGAGATGCAGTTATGACAAGCTTAAAAACAGACTTTACGGGTTAAAGGCACATTCACACCAAGAACGATAACTATAACGATACAGATATAGCCTAGTTCCCAAAACCGTTCTAAATACAGAGTCTAAAAAACGGCACAGAAACAGTTCCAATAGTTACTGTAATTATGACACCCAATAAAGCCATATCTTCCACTTGTGCGGACGTTAATACAGTTATGGTTCTTCTTGGTGTGAACGAGCCTTGAGTTTGAATGCAACTTACATGAATCAATTTTACTAAAAAATGAAGGTTCTTTACTGGCATTAATGGTTCCATGAAGAACCTTTAACATCCATGGAAACTTTACATTGCACAAATGGTTCTTTATTATGGAAAAATGTTGTTTAGCTTAATAATAATGTTGTTTACACTAAGAAAACTTCTCACTGAAAGGTTTGTTGGGGAACCTCCTTTTGAAACCTTTATTTTTTATAGGTGTATGCTGAAAGGGTAGATGACTTTAATGATGAGTAGCTCACTATAATCTAGAGATGTAACTCCTTTTGCCAAATGTCACCGGATGACTGGAATACAAATGGTTTTGACAACATAATGGCCAGGGTATTAGACACGCAATGGTATAAAATGTCATGTGTGGTGTACAGCAATGCAATGGAAACACAAGTCGTTCCACACCTGCTGTCTGTATTTCTGACACACCCCATTGTGTTTAACTAAGAAAACCATTCTAGCACGTAATTCATTTGGCCAGGTGAAGATTATATCGCAGTTTTTCTATTAAAATTTAATTTGACTGGTGAGGTTTACTGGGGCAATCATCTAAAAACTAGTAGTTACCATTGACACTTTCATCATTGAACTATTATATATATTTACAACCATGAACCATCTCAACCATGAATACTTTAAATTGATCTGAGAACCAAATAATCTGACATGCTTTCATTTAGTCTAGTTAGTAGCAACTATACAATCTGCATGATTGAGAATTAGATTTAGAGGAGAGTTACAGGACAGCTTGTATAAATTTGGAACCTCACATTCACAGTCAGGCTGAAGGAGTGACTTTGTTTGGAGAGGTTATGTACACATACTGATGCACATTAAGAAAGACACGGATGCAGTTTAGGACTTTGGACCTTTGAGTTGAACAACGAACAAGCATATTTGCTCTTCCGGTTCCATCGTGCTGAAGTCAATGGGTTTTTGTTTAAATGCCAAAATAAGGTCTGTGGTTAACTCAAGCCAACACAGTCCCATGAAAGTGCGTATCTATACCACGATTGTCATTTCTCGTGGCATTTATACGCCAAAAAATGTTTTTTTGCGTGCATATGCTATGCACTGAAAACCCCTTGGGTAGGTTTAGGGGGAAGGGGAGTTCGTACTTATACGCCAAAAAGGGCGTATCATATGTACGCGAAAAACGCGTACCATTTAGACGCAAAAACTATTTTTGAAGTATAAATGGCACGAGAACTTTACGAACTTTCATGAGATCGGGCTCCACAAGCGCAAGATATATTCACATTTTATTTTACAAAATAAAATACAATGCCCCACTTGCAAGATTTTACTTGTTTTGGATAAGGTGGTTGTTAACAAGTGGCTAAATTGGACAGAGAAACTAATTCCCTTTCAATGCATTCTTGTGAGCTATTCGAACTAAAACTTTCCAACGGAGAATTCAAATAAAGATTGTTGTCAGAAGAAGATGTGGTGCTGTTGAAGTTGTAAATACTACCTTTAGCTTTTTACTATACTCCTGACTATATTTAGGCTTCAAAAAGAAAATAAATGGTGTTAATTTTTGAAGATTATCTTGAAGAGAAAAACTTGTAAGAATCATGAACTCATGTTGAGCTTATTTTCTGCAACAATCCAAAAGGAAACTAACTTAAAAGTACTTTCTTGGTTGGCCTACAAAAATACATTTTGCATCCAAATTGTACTTTGTAACTAGTAATTCAATTGTAGTACCTACTCAGACAGTGTGTGATTTTGAATGCAGCGTATTGCCTCGTCATTAGCGCGAGATTAGTTTGTGCTAATGACATCAATTACACAACTGTTTAACTACAAGGAAATGAGCAAACCTTTTGTATTTAGTTGTTAACGTTTTGTTTTTGTGACATCTGATAAGAGTCAGGAGAATGAAGAAATGGAAAAGGATTCGATTGTTAATGCAAAGCACATAACCTTTACTTTGAAAGAAGGTAATATACATCCTGGAATTACAGATAATAAAGATACATTATGAGCAAAATAAATTCACAATGGATATCCTCTCTTCTTTCACTGATCCAAAGAGTGGGGCAAACTAGAAAATGTCTACAGCATCAATGAGGGAAAAGGTGGAAGCAAACTTAAAAAGCAATTATGTCCAGGCATTCACTGAATACACTGTAAAAAAGAAAAGGAAAAAGAGCAAGCAGTAGTCCACATTGCTAAGAACCTCAAAAAAAAACAACTGATAGAAAAGAAAGGAGCTTGATTTTCATGGTGTTCCTCTCACTACATAGTTCAACTGCAACGCATATATCATAAATAGATGGAGGGGAGAAACAAGCAAGATGCCACAATTCCAGCATAGCTGAAACAATAAATGACCACTCCTCCAAATTCCAAACTTGGAGCATGACCAAAAGTAATCCTTTACAAACCTTTAAGATAGTCAGTCTGCAGGCGCCTCTGCAATCACTTCTCATGCCAAACACCTCTCTAACCAAAGCATGTTAAAACAGTTTGGGCCCTTAAAACATCCGTGTGGATTAAGTTGTGGGTTTTTTTTTTTTTTTGTTCATTCATGACGTGAGGCGTGAGAACGAAAGGTTAAAGCAAAGAATGGTACGTCTCTTATCTAAGCCTTAGAACCTCTTCAGCTAGGTAAGTCTCGATTAGTCCTTTAATCTCTCAAATCACTAAAAAATGATATCAGTAACATCTAGCTTAACTGCTATAGTTTTTCTCTCAGGTCTAAACGAGCAGACGTCCCCTAATCCACACGATAATGGTGCTGATCATTTCAGGCTGGAGAGCACTACATTTACATATTTGATTTGTTTTCTTTTCTTAAAAAGGAAGGGCACTACAGTAGTTGACTCAAACTCAAAAGTATTAATGTGATGCAAATTTGAAATTTTATAAACCTACAATGAGTTGAAATTAGTTTTCTTCAAACCGAGTACATGTTCTTTGTTGTAGAGCCACTTTTGCTAGAGGTGTCGTCGTGTGACTGGTATCCGATGAGGGTTTTGCTTGGGATACTCAAACGCTCTTTGTATTGTTGCCTAAAGGGGAAGAACAACAGATATCACAATCAATAAATGAGTCACAGAGAAATCTGTTAAATATCAGCATATTTACATCAAACATCTGCTAAAAACACATTCTGGTGGAATTAACATGGAATTCCGTGTCATTTATTTTATTCAGTAAGGATGCATTTCATTGATCAAACATGACAATAAAGACATTTATAACATTGTATTGCTATTCTATTATCTTTTATCCTGAAAAAAATACATCATGGTTTCCACAAAAATATTAAGCAGCACGCCTGTTTTCAACATTGTTGAAATGCAAAAAATCTGCATATTTAGAATGATTTCTGATGGATCATGTGACACTGAGGACTGGATTAATAACACTGAAAATTCAGCTTCGCCAAGTAGGGTTGGGCCGATATCATCGATATTTATTTTATAGAAATAAGTAATTTTTTACCATCTTAACTTAGTCAGAATATTCATTTATTTAAATTCTCCCTAAAAGAAATTTGGTTGTTAAAAGTTTACAGATATTACTGTTTTTGTTGATGAAAACAAATGTACACCAGCATCCCAACTCAAGCTACTGTCAAACGTGCATTTCCAAGAGACAAAACATGTAATATTATTCATTATTAATTAGCAACGCACCCTATCGTCATGATAGCGTCCCTGTTTTGGCAGTTGCCTGTCCAGATGGCTATTTTATCCCCCTTTGGCCTGACATTGACCACAGCTCCACACACGTCTTCACTGGCCTCATCAAAGGACTCTCCGATTAAACATAACAGCTGCAAAACACACGCACAGTATGAAGTTATGCAAATCACACCGAGCCATCCACAAAACCATGAAAAAAAAAAAAGAAAAATCTTACTGTCTCCATCCAGTAGCGGTCAAGGTCATTGTGTCGTTGCTGTTTGCTGAGGGTCATTAACCACCTTCCTCCGAGTTTATTCCTGTCATCCTCCCACATGGGTTTAATACCATCCTGAGACACACACAATCTTGACATGAGTGTTTTCTCATTTTTGCCAAGCGCTAACATTCATCCCAGATAATTAAATCTGCAGTCACATGGTCAGAGTGATGCCCACAGAAACTCAGAAATGCACCTGCTTTGCAATGAAATGTTTAGTTAATAATCAGCCATACATTTCAGTTGGGCCATTTACACACTTCCTCATCTTACCTTAAATAAGCAGTAGTCACAGCCAAAACCAAGCTTACTGGGCTGCTGTATGTGATTGTATAATCTGAGGAGAGAACAGAAGTCAAATCCATCATGATGAAAAGGGCAGTAGTGTCACAAATACACGATAAAGGGAAAACACTTACGCCCAGAAATCTTCCACTGTGTCAAATTTGGAGATGAGACGCAGATTTTCTGTCCAACTTTTGCTCTTGTCATTTTTGAAATACCAGAGAGCCCATCTGCAGGGAGGCAAATAAGGACAGTGAGCAAGAGTGTCTCTGTGTGTCACTCATTTAATAGTTATGTAGAAGCCCTCAAAGAGCTGATTCAGCCAAGTAGAGACGACTCTAACTGTCCCGTTGACCAATGGAAAACCATGGCGGCAAATTAAAATTTAATTGAATGAAAAATATTACAGGTTATAGTATCATTATAAATTGATTATGTTACTCTGAACAGATGGCAAGATGTCCTTCTGCTGCTGAAGCTCGAGAAGATCTTTAGATCATCTCATATCATGCTGGAGAACATGAACATCAGATATCACACAAACAGTTGCTTTCATTAAAGCCAATTATTATACATGCTAAAATTCGTGGGACTTTTTCAAATTAAACTTTTTACTCAAATTGGTCTACTAATAACTACTGATAACATTTCATTCGTAAAAGAAAAAAAAGTATTTAAAGTTTATGTGTTAAATGTGTTTGTGTAAACATTTTCACAGTGTACTCAAGACTTCCTGGGGTGTTAAATTCAGTTCCTGGAGAGCCACAGTCCTACAGAGTTTAGTTCCAACCCTGCTTCAACACACACACTTGCAGTTTTCAAATGAGCCAGAAAGACTTGATTAGCTGATCAGGTGTGCTTAATTAGGGTTGAAGCTAAACTCTGCAGGGTTGTGGCGGTTGTGGCCATCCAGGAACTGAGTTTGACACCCTTGGGTCATTATATTATTTTAAATACATGAAGAATTTTATTCAGCAAGAACACATTAAATTGATCAAAAGTGACCATACATTTTATGTTACAAAGGATTTCTATTTCAAATAAATGCGGTTCTTGTGATCCTTCTATTTATCAAAGAATCCTTAAAAATGAATCATGCTTTCCACAAAAATACTAAGCAGCACAACTTTTTTCAACAATAAGTAATGTTATGTATGTTATATTAGAATTATTTCTGAAGGATCGTGTGACACTGAAGACTGGAGAAATCAGTTTTGCTTTCACAAGAATAAATTACTGTTTTTATTTACTGCAGACATGGTGAGCATAAGCATTTTTTAAAAATAGTCAATGGGAGCAAAAGTGAATTTTCACCTTTGACAATGTTTCATTCTAACCAGCTGCATAAAAGCAAAAGGACAGAGCTCCACTAAACACAATATTATCAGTCATTATAAAGGCTGCTATCATTCTAGAAAGAGCCGTGTATGAGACGGATGCACCCTGTCACTGATGCTACAGTTATTTGTTGCAGCCCTGACCTGTGGTGAACTTTAGGCTATCTATAACAGACCAGGGAAAAATAGAGAATTATTTCTAAAAATGACTGTCATTGAACAAATTTAAATATTACATCTTGAAACTGCAACACAAACTGAGATGTGAATGTTGTACTTGAGTGAGATCTAAACATCCCAGAAATAAGCCACGGGCAGTGAAAGGTCAGAAAGGGCTGGAATGAGACAGCTCAACATGTAAGCTCAGCACTTCCTGCAGCCTGCTGGCGGACTGCCACCTCATCGCTCATATGACTTTTGAGCTCAGAGTGACACTGCTACAGTAGTGTTTGGTGAACGAAACGGTCACATTTTCAAAGTATGTCAATAATAGGCAAATAGTACTTTATTTTCTGTTTTTGAAAGAAGTCTCTTGCTCAAAACAGCAATAAGTGAAACAATGTTACAATTTAAAATAACTGTTTTCTATTGTGTAATATTTTAAGTGTAATTTATTCTCGTGAAGATCACTGAAGTCTTCAGTCACATGATCCTTCAGAAATCATTCTAATACGGTATACTGAATTTGGTGCTCACTGCTCAAGAAACATTTCTATTTATTATCAATATTGAAAACAGTTGTTCCGTTTAATATTTGCGTTCAAAAGATCAACATTTATTAGATTACAAAAGATTTATATTTTTAATAAATGTCTTTACAGCCACTTTATATAAAATGAACGCATACAAATTTACAGTCACACTTTAGATTAGTCTCTAATTCTCACTATAAACTTCTGCCTCAAACTCCTAACTACTGCTTATTAAGTTAGTAAGGTAGTTAAATGTAGGTATTGGGTGTAAAGGATGTAGAATATGGTTACGCAGAATGAGGCATTAATATGTGCTTTATACGTACTAATAAAAGGCCAATATCCTACTGATATGCATGCTAATAAGCAGCTATAATAGTGAGAATTGGGCCCTGCAATGAAGTGTAACCAAATATAAAAATAACCAAAAAAACAAACAAAAAATATGTCTATTTTACTGCCTAAAAACGTAAACGTTGGTTTATGGCTAGTTTTAGATGATCAACATTGGCTAAAAAAAGCAAACTAGTTTCAGAGATTTTGAATAAATGTTGTCAAAATAAGAATTCAGTTCATTTCAGCATTTATTAGCTCTATTCACTTTAATCCCAATTGCACTAGGACTGATTTATGTTATCCGCTTGGTGTGGCATATGCTACACAGGTGATGAACCTCAGATATAAACACACAAAGAAATGAATGACATTTACCTGTTTTGCAAAGGGTGTTTGATGTACTGTTCAGAACTTGTCACAGGACTAGTCACAGGAGCCGTAGGACTTTCAGCACGGACTTCTTCATTTTCAGTTCCTCGCTACATAAATGCAAAATGACAATGAATTTCCCTGACCTTTTTTCAGTCAGCAGAATTTGTATTCTACAAGAAATGATTTCAATCTGATTAAATGTTTTAGAGCTGAGAAGTTTCCATGACTATTTCCATTTTAAAATTCCTAGATATACCAAGGTTTTTCCATGAAACTGATTACAGAAAAGTTCAGGGTCATTGCATGCATACATAGAGAAATACTGACAATCGCCTCATTGCACAAGACATGATCCTCAACCTGAAACTGACCTACAGCACATTCTGTGGACCTGTCAGCCTGTCTTCAATGCTAAAGAGACTCCTGGACAATCTTATCTCTTTCTTTGGGTGAATTAGCAAAAATACTAAATGAAAACAGATGTTTCAATTGCAATCTATTGGCTCAATACTTTGAACCCCCAAGATAACATTACCTGGGGCTGGTTGCATATAGCACTAAGACTAGTCTTACAAGTTAGTCATCAACTATTTCTCTTTTAACTTTTAAATCAGTTACATAAAAACGTTGATTGGTCTAATTTGATCCCAAAAAATAAGATTGATAGGTCACTGATTGGTCATGCTAGATCTTAAGACACTGTCTTAACATGATACCTATGTTTGTGCAACTGGACCCTTGTAATCAAACTTGCCAGATATTCGGGCTTGTTACCAAGACAACTAACGTAAGCAGCATGTACTTAGTGTAGTGCAGATCACACACTATTGAGTCGGTAAGTGTAATTTCCAGTTCAATTTGGAGTCATACACCCTCTACTGTCCGCTAAGGTACACGCTTCTCAAAACACATGCTAACTTATTTCAGCGATGAATGACTGTGATGCTATATACGTAATAATCAGACTACACGTAAATTCTTTAGTGCACATTGAAATGTCACATTATGTTGATGTGGTGAATTATAAAACGTATTAAGCAGCCACGACTGAACACGCTAGCCGAACACAGTTAGCCACGAACACACGTGTCCAGATGTCTGGAGATATGATCTCTTCACGTGGAGACGAGAGAAAACCCAACACCATCCGCCCTCAAAGCGTTATGGTATCATTACGCCGCTCTGAAATGACCCGGTAACGGGTGTGAGGACTGGGGAATTGTCGTTGTCCGGACCCTCCCTGTCTCTAAAGTCACCAGCAGCATTGCCGCCCCGAAACCATACTGAACCCCAAAACGACACCTTCAGCTTTTAACACTACTGCTCACTGTTTAAACATGTCCCACAGACAACACACTAGACGCCGGTTTACCATTGTTGGTCGCGGAGAAGCCCTAAATGAAAAAAGCCCGCTCCCTCTTACCGGCTCCGAAGTCGCCATCTTGCCTGTAAAAATTCTTCTGACCGTTGGACGCTGCTGCGTCACGCACGCGCTCGAGAATCTACGGAAACTGGTAGGGTTCAAGCGCGCTGCATGCGGGAAACTGAAACGCTATTTTTATTTGTATTTATTTATTTATTTTAACATTTTTCTATACATACAATCAAAACAAAAAAGAGAAATCATAAAATATTATTATTGTGAAAATGACATACAAGTAAAGATTTGGCCTACTTCAAAAGTAAAATAGTAACATATTAAATTACATATTCTAAAAAGAAAGAAAAGGAAAGAAAGATGATGCACCTCTGAAATAATTAAAAACATATCCTCCCAAAAAGTAGGCTATAGGTGATACCATAAAGAATCGCATATGCTCAGGGTAAGATTTGTGAAGGTGTAGGCCTACGTAAGTTTGCAAGTGTAAATTAAATTCATGCTTCATGATAACACAAAATAAATAGGATCTTTATTCCTGACTTCCATTTTTCTGCGTTTTTGGCATCACAATTTTGTATATTCATATACTTGTCTGTATAAGCCAAGCATACATAGGCTATAATTTTTTTAAGTATAGGCCTATCACTGATTAGTACAAAAATGAACATGCTTTTAATATAAAAGAAGTATACTAACAGCCCATTTGAAAGCTACTTTTTGTATGGGTATTCATCCAAAATTCACAAAATTGGGTGAGTATTGGAAGTTTGATTCTTGAGTTTGTTTTGTTCAGATACATGCCAATGGAATTTTTGGACATTAACCTGCAAAACATAAAAACTTCCCGAAACTTCATCTGAGGAGCCACACCAAAGTCAATCATATTCTGCCCATAGAGGGCACTAAAACTGTGTGTTGATGTTATTCTTGCACCAGTGCAAGTACAACTGTGCAAGAGCTGTGCAAGTACAACTGAATACGTGAAACAATTAGGTCAAACAATTTTCCTGTCAAGATAAAGTAACTTAAAAAAAAAAAAACTCATCTGAGCTATATGGCAATTTAATTTACATTTCCAGTGTATCATAACATTATAAAATATTAGGGAATTTTTATTCGTCAGATTAGAGCCCAAGACAAAAAAAAAAAAGTCTTAAATTGTCTTGCTGTCTTAAATTTTTAAGTACAATCAACTTGGATGTTTAAGTCATTTCAACTTAAATTACATTAAACTGACTTAAAATATGTGTTGAATCTTGTATAACTTATAAAACTGAACTGAACTTATTTTGATGAGTTATAGCAATGTAAAAACATATGTTGTCGTAACATATATATATATATATATATATATATATATATATATATATATATATATATTGTGTACTTTATGTCCTGTATAGGATAGATGTGTTTGGGTTGTCCAAAACTGCTTTAAAAAAATAGTTTTCATAGGCTACTTCTTATAGACTTGTGCATTAATTATAAGGATTTAAAAATCATTTAAAAATGTGCAAATGGAAAAGCCTGACACTTCACATGTACTGTACAACTACTGTGCATTTTATTTTCTAAAAGAAAAATCTCAAAAGCTGGTGTTTTCTTTCCTTGACAAACCATTTCAAGTCACATGAACAAATCTTCAAGTCATAATTTGTTCGTTTGTTTTGAAGGTATAAGAGGTTTAAAATGTCCACATTGTACAACAGTCCATATGAAGGCTTACATTCATACTTGAAGTTGAAGTGTGTAATTTTTTCCATGCTAAAATAAGTTTAATGTGCAACAAATAAGTAAATAAGCAAATGGTAGGCTGAATTCTCCAAAAATGAAACATCCGAATCTTTATGAAAACATTACTCTGCAGTTTGAGCACCTCAACCAGTCAAACACAACAACTTTGGATCAACTAAACTATCTGGGAGATTGTTTGGAAACCTGTTTGAAAACAGTGATTATTTATGTATTTTTGTTGGGTGACACTAGTGGTGCATAAATTACACACTTCAGCAACATACACAGAAGAGAATTGTCAAACTGATAATATACAGTTTAAGGGGAACCACTTTTCCATTTCACAAAATATAAACAAAAACTTTAGAGAATTTAATTGGAAGACAACGCGAGAGTACTAGAAGCTTATGTCCAAAGATACACACAAAGACCTGAGAAAAGGGGAAAAATACAACAAAGGAGAACAAAAACATGCAAAAGACATCTAATGTGAATATATTAACTTGAACAGGAATGTAACTAAATGAATCGACTAAAGTTTTACGATAGACTGCTGAGGGCCGTGTTCAATCATCTGAACTCAAGAAAGATCCCATGAGTCAAACCTAAAAAATGTCAGATAAATCAAACAAACAGCAACATGAAAACCAATGGAAATCAAATGCTTGGAAAACAAAAGCTCAGAAATATGCATAAAATCAGAGAGCTTTAAATCGAATTGCATTGGTAATTCCCTTAGGCTAACTGGTGTTCATAGTACTGACATTTCAAAGTCAGTCAATTACCATCAGGGGACTGTGAGGTCATAGTATCATTTGTGCCACATAAAGTCAAGAAGAAAAACACTCAATAACATAGCATGATCTAATGATGTTCAAGCACACTAAAACATTCAGCATCCCCAAAAATGAAAGATCTAACTAGTGCAGCACCTACATGTGATTTGTCAATGCCAGGGGACTCTGGTACTATGAATAAGCACCACTGAACGAGCACTAAAAGCCTTTCCCTGAGCTACAAACCCAGGCTTTTTTTCCTACACGTGATGGTTTTACACAAAAACAACAGTTTAATTGTTCAGCAAAAATATATTTAATTGAAGAGACAGTAGCGTGAACGTACAAATGCCACTCTGTGACTTCAAGTTCCCCAAAACATTGGGATATTGTTGAGCTTTTATATCTTTGTTGCAGCTAGAGTACTAGTTAAAACAGGTTTTCAGAGATAAAGTGTAAAATTTCGCACAACCTATATGAAAAGATGTTTCAAGTGCTGAAGTAAGAACGGCATTTTGGGTGTACAATGGTTTTGAACACTGACATACACTCTTTAGCACCTTGAAAAAGAAATTACAATGCTTTTTCTTTTAGCCGTATGTTCACTTTAAAACTTGTAAGAGTAATGTAAACCTTTTGATTAAAAGAGTAGTTCACTTTAAAAAAAAAAAAAACTTTTGCTGATAATTTACTCACACCCATGTCATCCAAGATGTCCATGTCATTCTTCGAAAAGAAATTAAGGTTTTTGATGAAAACATTCCAGGATTTTTCTCCATATAATGGACTTCAATGGGAACCAAACGGTTCAAGGTCCAGAAGACAGTTTCAGTGCAAACTGTTCAAAGGGCTTTAAACGATTTTAGACGATGAATAAGGGTCTTATCAAGCGAAACGATCAACCATTAAAAAAAATAAAAAAAAACAAAGTTTAAGTTTTATAAGCTCAAAAGATCGCCTTGGTCTTGTTCTGTGATGCGTGTTTGTTACTCTCCTGTTCAAACTCGTTCATCAAAATTAACAAATCTTTTTCCGAGTCAATTCGTTCATTGAATCAACCAAGTGACACGAAAAAAGATTCGTTCATTTTGATGAACGAATTCGAACAGGAGAGTCACGAACGCACATCACAGAACAGAACAAGGCGACCATTTGTGCTTATAAAACTTAAACTTTGTTATTTATTCTTAAATGAGCGATCGTTTCGCTTGATAAGACCCTTATTCATCGTCTGAAATCGTTTAAAGTCCTTTGAACAGTTTGCACTGAAACTGTCTTTTGGACCTTGAACGTTTGGTTCCCATTGAAGTCCATTATATGGAGAAAAATCCTGGAATGTTTCCATCAAAAACCTTAAATACTTTTCAACTGAAGAAAGAATGACATGAACATCTTGGATGACATGGGGGTGAGTAAATTATCAGCAAAAGTTTTTTTTAAAAGTGAACTACTCCTTTAAGCCAGTATCTTGACTAGGCCTCTGGATACATAAGCAATTACGAAGTCATTCCTTTTAAAATTGAACTTCTCATTCAAAGCAGCTAAATAAAACTGAACTTGTACAAAAATGCACAGACACTGATCGACCCCACCCTCCGCACCAAAAAAAGTGATTGATTTAAAAATAAAAATGCACCATGTAGCAATAAAAACATATGAAATGACATCTCAGGAGGTGTCATGGGATCACTTTAAAAGCACCAGTGAAAACATACAGTAAATTTGTTTGAATATAATTTAACACGCTTGAATTGTATAAAATGATTAAGTTGTTTTCAAGTCATGTTTCAACCTCTTTGGGAGTTACAAAAAAGAAAAGACTGAAAAAAATTGGGACTAAATAATATAAACTTTCACACAAGTGCCAGAAATGACCAATTGGACACGTTGCCAAAATGCAGCATAAAACCTTCCATGATTATTGCTTAAATATGCAAAGTTTTCTAATCATGATTGAGTCGACACCAAACACATGCTGACTGTAGATACTAGAACGATGGATGAACTAAATGTGCATATTGGAAACTTCAAATGTCAACTTGATCTGAAGATACAAAGTGCTTTTTAAAGGATGCCAAAACAATGTACATGTACCTTCAAAACCAACACGAATAACCCTAAAAATCGAACGGAAAGTTCCTGTAATAACCCATGTGGGGTTCACATTGGTCATTTAACCTTACTGTTACAATGGCACCATAAAATAGCAACTAGCAAGTGTCGGCCCAAAAAGAGCACCCAAGGCTGAGACATGAAAATAGAATTCACATTTCACAATGTCAATTCGGAGTGTTTACTACACACGTCATTTAAAAGGATGACAAACTCCTATTGCAGTAAACAGGCTTGGACCAGAAATTAAATTACAAAATAGTTTTTTGAAAATGATCAGAATAAATAATCACATTTACTATGCACTAATTTCATCTATATGTATAAAACCAGTTTTATAACATCTGTTCTGAGCACCATCTCTTTACAATACAAAAAAAAAAAAAAAAAAAAAAAAATCAACACAGACATACACACCAAAACTCACAGTTAAAAACCCACAAACGGTAGTCGTAAAAGCTGAGATGAAGAGCACGAATTAAAAAAAGGGCGTACGTAAAAACGGGCGTGAAAAGAAGAGAACTAGCTGAGGTAAGGCATTAGCTAGACAAGCGGAGAGTGTCACGTCCAGCGGTTGTAAGGCCCGGTGACGTGCGTGAGGGAGTAGGGTGATGACATGACGACGCCGTCACGAGAAACGGTTAGCGATTGACGGGTAGGGACCTGAAGTTTGTGTCTCTCTTCCGCGTAAGTCTCGTTTTCGCTCTCCGTATCCGAATCCATCGCCTTCGAGCTATCGTTGAGTCCCAGACGCTCGGCCTCCTCTTTCTCCCTGGCCTTCTCGGCCATTTTAGCCTCCCACTGTTGCAGGCCGTGACCCGGGGCGTTCAGGCTCTTGTGCTGGTAGAAGACCAGGGAGATGCGGGTGGGATGGGTGCGGTCGGGACGCAGGATGGGAGTGGTAGCGTGCAGCTCCCGTCGAGCGCATTCGATCAGGATGGAGCCGTGGGAAGGAGCGACCGCGACCCCGCCGATATTCCTGTCGAGGAAATTGTGTTCGCTGTCAGACCACACCTCCTCCGCTTCCGGGGTCAGGGGTTGTGCCGAAACGGGCGTGCAGGTCAAGCGGCTGTGGAGACCCTCGGCCATCGGCGGGGAGAGCGGGGTGGGAGCCGCCCCGCCCTGGAAGCACCGCGTCTCCTCAGGCTCGGATTTGAACGAGGGTGAGCATTTCGGATTCATTCGTACAGGGTCGTTCGGATACGGGTTTCTGCACGGTTCGGTCATCTGCCCGAGGGCCTCGTGTCCGTGTCTGAGAGGAGGAGGACCATTGCTGTGCTCCGTTCTTCCGGAGGGATCATGCTGAGGGAACTTTGGGTGCGTGGACATGCCGTGGGTGTACGGGACTGTAGAGTGGAAGTCTGGGAATTGGCTTCCTATGTCTGGAACACCAGAAAATCGCATGGTGGAACATAAATTACGAGTATCCTTTTCTGAGCATGGTGAATGCTCAACAGAGGTGTGTTTGAATGCTGTGGACAGAAAATGAGAATTTAACATAGAAACGAGAAGTAATAACAAGAGCTCCTCTACTTTTGAATCCTAAAACCACCAGAAGTTTTACCATCGGAAGTTTCACCTTTCACTAAACGTATTTAGATCGAAATCGTCTTCCAATGCGATTTCATGTATATCTAAATATGTTTAGATCTTTACAGTGAAAGGTAAATCTTCCAAAATCTCTATATAAACAAAGAGTAACGTAGGCGCGCAAGCGATCACTTCCGGACCGAAGCGCCCGTGCCATCCGATCAGTTGGACGTGGCTGTGGTTACAAAAGGTAAAAACGATATAAATACTGTTCGTTTTCTCACACAAACCGTTCGTTTCGTGTCTTAGGCCATCAATGTGTACTTACATTTACGAGCCGTTAAATCAGGTTTAATTTGGACTTCTCTGTGCATGCTTTTTGAGGTGGTGACCATAGACCTCCATTATATGACTGATAGACAAGAACGGTTTGGCCGAAAAATATCAAAATTGAAAATACTGCGGAAACAAAGACACCTACATCTTGGATGACCTTGAGGTAAGCTAAAACATATCAAAAATGTATTTCAAAGTGAACTATCCCTTTAACTACTTTTAGGAATAAAAAGAAACCCATTTCTTTTTTAGTTATATTCGTTTTGAAATTTAATGAAGATTATATTTAAATAATTGAATAATACAATTAATTTACTAAAGAATTATTAGTGTTTTTAAAGATTAACTTTAAGTGAGTGTTATTTTAGATACTATTGTACAGTAGTTGTTTATTAATATTTTAAATTTGTTTTTATTTTTATATTTTTTAATTTTCATATTAGTTCAAGGTTTAGTAATTGTATCGCTGGTTTTATCTATATATTATTTTTTATTCATTTTCATTCAAGTTTTAGTTATTATATAGTGATCATTCCTAAAACAATACTACAAAACTAAGTGATGACTCACACCTTGCTCTCGTGCAGTGGTTCCCCACCCTGGCCCTGGAGCACACCCTATCACTGCACATTTTTGATGTCTCTCTTATTTGACACACCCGTTTCACTCCTTAGAGCCATTACTAATGTGTTTGATTAGGGAGACATCTAAAATATGCAGTGCTAGAAGGCATAGGTGGAGGGTGAACCAATTCTAGGGTAAAGCTAAGAAGTTGCGCTTCCCCTTTAAAAACATACATTTCCTTGTAATAGTTTCAATTTATGTGCTTTTGTGTAACCTACACATCCCAGCATAAATGCTCCTGATAAATTTATCATCAAAGATATCACTAATTATCACTAATGGACATTATGGGCACTTTTCAAACATAAGGCTGTATCCTAATGAGGCTGCGTCCTTCCTGGACCATTTCTTCTGAGGTAGACTCCTCCTCAGCATTGAATGCTAGAATGAGATTCTCTAATAAGGCCTCATGGCTACATCACATGTACCCACGCCCCACGGTCAAGCCATGAAAATACTGAGCTGAATGAAGGATGTAAAACGAAAGCCATCTTCCAAGGATCCTTCAAATTGAGATGGCCTTCAGTGGTGCTTGATGATGTGGCAGCCTAAATATTTAGCTTTACTTGAACACAGCTTTCCATTTGAGAAGCACCCATAGAAACAGATCCTGGAGCCTCCCCAGTACATTTTGAACGTTTCATTTATTGGACACACCCAGCTCATGTCATGGAGTACTCAACAAATCAGCTGATGATTTATTTCAGCTGGGTTCATTTAAGGATCCAAAACATGCATGCAGCGCTGGAGAGGCTTCAAGAACTGATTAAAGGAGTAGTTCACTTTTTTTAAAAAAAAACTTTTGCTGATAATTTACTCACCCCCATGTCATCCAAGATATCCATTTCATTCTTTCTTCAGTCGAAAAGAAATTAAGGTTTTTGATGGAAACATTCCAGGATTTTTCTCCATATAATGGACTTCAATGGGAACCAAACGGTTCAAGGTCTAAAAGACAGTTTCAGTGCAAACTGCAAACTGTTGAAAGGGCTTTAAGCGAATTCAGACGATGAATAAGTGTCAAGCGAAGCGATCGCTCATTTAAAAAATAAATAAAGTTTGTTTTATAAGCTCAAATGGTCGCCTTGCTCTGTTCTGTGATGCGCGTTCGTGACTCTCCTGTTCGAACTCGTTTATCAAAATGAATTAATTTTTTCCCAAGTCAATTCGTTCATGACATGAAAAAAGATTTGTTCATTTTGAGTGAGTTCGAACAGGAGAGTCGCGAACGGCTTTCATCGTCTGGAATCGTTTAAAGCCCTTTGAATAGTTTGCAGTTTGCACTGACGCTGTCTTTTGGACCTTGAACCATTTGATTCCCATTGAAGTCCATTATATGGAGAGAAATCCATCAAAAACTTTATTTTATTTTCGACTGAAGAAAGAAAGACATGGATATCTTGGATGACATGGGGGTGAGTAAATTATCAGCAGAAGTTTTTTAAAAAGTGAACTTCTCTTTTAAGGCCCCGTTTACACAGATATTTTCATGCGGTTTGGCCTCTCATTTAAACGAAAACCCCGTTTTTATGACAGAAAACGATTATTTCTAAAAACTCCAGCCAAAGTGGAGATTTCTGAAAAACTGGTTATGTGTTGTCATGTCAACTGGGAGAAACGTTGTTTTAGGTTCTCTCTTGTCGATTCTGCGGATTCTGATTGGCTTGCATGGCTTTATCCTTCTCCCAACACTGCCGCCCATAGGTTTCACATAGTTATGATAGAGCTCGACGGCATATTTATGCTGGTGTTATTGCAATGTTATTATTGAAAACGGAGAGGGGGAAATACTTGTTTCTCTAAATACCCAGCTTTGTGTAAACATGGCCTAAAACCCCCTGTATGTGTTAAGAACATGGTAAGGTGGCGGTAATGCACAAAATCGATGCGAATCGCCAAAGAAAAAAAGGAAGAAGAACATGGCAAGGCTCCAAAGAAAGAAGACAGAACTGGAAATACCTTTAAGAGGCTCGCTCTTAACTTTCACAGGGGTGACCTGCTTACTATCCAGGCCGCTTAGTTTCTCAGCATGGGCTCTTTTGGCCTCCATCCTCCTCTTGCGCGCTGACTTGACGGGCTCAGCCAACAGCCGCACTTCTCTTGGGAAAGCAGAGAGGACCTGCAGTGCCCCAGTCTTTATCTTGGCCCACTGACCCTCAACATGGCCAAACTCATCCGTGTCAGAGATCTTATAGAGCGGCAGGACATGCAGCTGCTCGTCCTCTGGAATGTTCCTCACTGCACGGTTATCCTCCTTGGTTAAAGTGCATACCTGCAGTTCACAGGAAGCAGATGCATATGAGAGTTTTTAGCATACACTTAAATCTGAATGGTGTCTTAAAAAGAAAGTATTAAGTTGACATTGTGACAGCAGAGGTGAGCCTCACCACAGTGCTTCCATTGGTCATGTTATGTGTGTCTCTGTGGGCATGAGCACAGAAGTCCACACAAGCAGTCACACCAGAGAACGGTCGACCTTCCCTCCAGCCCAGCCGACAGTTGTTCCCCAGCTGATCCTGCTCCACCTGATGGATTACAGATCAATTCTTTTCTAACAAATGTACACAGAGCTCAGTTTGCTTTTTCTAGGATGCTATCCATCTGATTTTAAACATAAGAGCAAACTTATGATCGTTTTCATATTATTTTAATTTATTATCATAATCGTAAACACACTGATTTGTAGTACAAATAGTTTTACAGCACTTTATTATTCTTCTAGTTATTTATAATGAACCAGAAGTCTCACACATTCATGTAAAATAGCTTAATTCTGCATTGCAAAATGAGGTGTCTCGAAATCACAACATTATCAAAAGTGACATAATCAACTTAAATGATTAACATGTTTTGCTGTTGAGCCCTGCTTAAAGGGATACTCCATTTTTTTTGGAAATAGGCTCATTTTACAACTCCCCCAGAGTTAAACAGTTGAGTTTTACCGTTTTCGAATCCATTCAGCTGATTTTCTGATATTTAGAAGAATATCAGTAACCAGACAGTTTCTGGTCTCATTGACTTCCATAGTAGGAAAAAAAAAATACTATGGAAGTCAATGAGACCAGAAACTGTCTGTATACTGATATTCTTCTAAATATCAGAAAATCGGCAGAATACATTCGAAAACGGTAAAAGTCAACTGTCTAACTCTGGGGGAGTGGTAAATTGAGCCTATTTCAAAAAAAAGTGGAGCATCCCTTTAAGAGCAGCTTTAACTTTGTTGTGACAGAGTTCATACCTGGTTGTAAAAGGCCTGAGGAGCAAGTCTCTTGTAGACAGGTGCCAAATCTGATGCCAGATTGTGCAAGTTTTTCTCCAACTTCTCCTCCTAACCACAAAATCAAACAATGTTTTATGTTTAATGCCCTGTGTATCATTAAAGACTGTGCTCCTCATCAATCGTTTGTCTCACCACATAAACTGGTTATACCTCCAGATACGCTGATTTGATGCTCAAGAAACATTTTTTACTATCATCAATGCTGAAAACCGTTGTGCTGATTAATATAAGAGAATTTATTTGAAATGGAAACTTGTAACATTTTAAAAGGTCTTGCACTTTTTTGGCCAATTTAATGCATCCTTGGTGAATACAAGAGTATGTTTTAGGTTGTTTCACTAAGAATGAATTTTACGTTACTTAAAATGTCATGCAGCAAATGCTTTGTGCATTGATTTTCAATCTTGCAGGCTGTTCCTAAAGCCTTGTGTCAGTTCACCACAGCAAATCAGGCACCTGCTTAATATTCAATGGCATAGCACTATTTTAATGCACATTTTGCATCCAGTTAAACTTTATTGTGATATTTTTTATTAAAAAAACACACAAAAGTCATGCAACTGATCTATTGATTCGCCCCTTGATTTAAGTGAGTCTGAGTGATTTACTATTAACTTAAGTTTTTTTACTTAGTGCCACTAGATTGCAACTGCTTCAGGTAAATCAAGGAACGCTCACACAGGATATTCTTATGAGAGTTGCACATCTCATTAAAGTTACTACGTGCTTTTGAAAACAAGCATAATGATCCAGAACAAAGCCTTTCTTCGCACATATCCAGTGTGCTACTGTTGAAAATCAATGAACTGAGAATATATCTCCAATGAGTCTATCTAATGCTCACCTCCTCGGGATAGTCCCCCTGCAGTCTGAACTTCCGGGGCGTTTTGCTGCGTGCAAACTTGCAGCCGTTGAAGTACATACTCCAGGAGCAACCAAACGAGAAAGACGCACCGCAGGTCTCCGGGTCCAGACCCTGACACGCACAGGTACGACTAACAGGAGAGATAAAG
The DNA here is from genome assembly GCA_038021265.1 of Cyprinella venusta. Classification (NCBI taxonomy): domain Eukaryota; kingdom Metazoa; phylum Chordata; class Actinopteri; order Cypriniformes; family Leuciscidae; genus Cyprinella; species Cyprinella venusta. The sequence goes on along the minus strand of CM075869.1, from coordinate 29,298,174 downwards.
AACATGAGGTAAGTTATAGTGCAATAGTATATTATATTATAGAACTTGTTGGTGATGCTGTTATTCAATAGAAAATGATACATTATTTTGAGATATTAAATTAGGATTATTAGTCTTGATTTTCTTTTTGGGGTCTACTAGAATAGGTTTTCATGCTTGAATGTTCAAAACAACAGATTATTTTTCACATTTTACATTGTTGCAACACCTCTCTTCCCAGTCTGTCAGTAACACTCAGTTTAGTTTCTGTCTATGAAGCCCCTCCTTCCAAAAAGTGCAATGTGCATCTGACTGGACCAGCATGTTGTGACTGGTCAACCACTTTGAAAGTGTTTTGGAAATGTCACACCCCTTCCTATAATCACTACTAGCTCAACCAGGACTAAACCGACTTTTTTTGTGTATGCCTTGGGTGGGAATTATTTAAATGTGGGATACTGTGAAGTGTGCGTTCCCAGAGGAAAACTCAAGATTACAAACGAGTGCTTAGTGATATAGAATAACTTCTTATGGAGTAGACTTTGTGCTTTGTAACTTGCATTCTCAAACCGCATGAAAAACACAATTAAGAATGTTGAAACTGTAAAAAAGCTCAATTCTTTAGCTTTTATGACATACACCTATACTATCCAGTTCTTTTTAGCAGGGAACGTGCAGTTACAAAATGATGATGTGTTGGTGTAACTTCATGCACTTCATCAAGAGCCACCTCCAAATGTTCTTTTGTATTTGTGTGAGGGAGTGTATACGTGATTTATTCCCACACACTCTGTCCGTATGTTACTTGTGACTCACTCCTCATTGAGGGCACAGCGGCGGCTAGTGGGCGAGCCATATTTGCAGAGAGTCTGTGTGAGCTCCTGGTATAGGCTGTCAGCCACACTGCGTTGGATCCCCTCCCAGGCCAGGATGAGAATGACTACCACTGCATTCTGACAGCAGTGACCAGCACGCTGCCGCACAAGACACAACAACTTCTCTTCCTCACTTCCTCTGCGTATGATCTGGAGAATGGAAAACACGTGCATAGAGTAAATGAAGGAACAGACATTTCAACAAGCTCTTCTACGTATTTCATATAGGTCACTCACCCACTTAGCGATTGGGCAACCCTGTGAGCTCCTCCCCTCTTTACCAGTATACACCACAACCTCCACGCGGACTGCATTGCCTTTCTCGCCATATCTGTGATGAGAACAGTGCATTGAGTTCTGTCTTCTGTGTATGTTAAGCACTATAACACAGGGGGTTCAAACTTTTTATTGCAAAGGACCCCCAAATATGATGAAATGCAAAAAGGAGCAATCAGAATTCAGTGTGCAGATAGTAAGATGGGTTATATTATTTATACTACTTAGGGTTAGGGGTCTGAAACAAACTCTAACAAGAAAGTTGGAGAAATATCAATATAGTGTTATACGTTTGGATGCACGGATGATGGGAAATAGTAATGCCGCAACATCAGACTGCAATAATTATAGCAGTTTAGTAGTAACCACTCAACCTCTGTGGTGAGAAAGAATCACTATATGGGCCCCTTGAACCCAGTTATGGGCTTCCTGTTTCAACTTTTAGAGAGCATGAGAGTGTGTTTCCACTAAAATGCATCTGTGGTTGCAGTCTAACTACATGTATACTTGTGTATCTGTCAGTGTCAAACAGATTACACAACAGGTTTATACATTCAGTATGATTTGGTTGCCCTGTGCTAGAGTTATAGTTTTTAATGATGCAAACACATTAGCTACATTTACATTCAACCTAATAATCAGTACTTAACTTTACTAATAGATCAACAAGAAAAGTTTGGTTATAACAAAGTTTCTTTGTAGAAGAAAATTGTTTTATAATGTATCCTATCTGTAAAAACTACACTAATACTTAATAATTCATATTAAATAATAATTATTATTATTACTTTTCAATTATTAAAAAAATAGTTTTAACCCTGAAACCATATTCTGGACAAATGTGACCAAAAACGTTTTGATTTATTTTTAAAAAATACTTCCCTTGATCTGAGCGGTACAAGACTTGGCTACTTTTCCTAAGTTTGCCTCCTGAACACACACAATTTTTTTTTGACTCAATTCTACAATGTTAAGTGTGTGGAGAAAAAACACACCTTAATCTTGTATGTGGGTCAAAAATGGGCACCCATAGAAATGAATGGGAAAAACTGTAATTTAGAGCATTCTAAAATAAGCCAAAATAAGACACCAGGTGACAGCAATGTCACTTCATCTTTAGGTTTTAGCTCTAAGAACTAATTGGAATGATTTAAAAAAAATAAAATAATAAAACATCAAAATAAGCATAATTTATATAGAAAGTATGGTACTTTTTGAAGTAAATAAAAAAAAAATTAAAAACACCATAAATGGATAGACAAAACTTTATCGAAGATAGTGATATAACATTTATGATAAGTAAAAATTAGGATCACACCTGAGTCCTCTGTGCCCACATTTGTCCACAATTACAGAATTAAGGGCTACAAAGTGAATACGGTTTGAGGGTTATAGAACGTAACCTATCTGTACTACACTAATACTTAATAATAATTCATATTAAATAATAATAATAATAATAATTGTTATTACTTTTATTATTGTTAAAAAAAGTTGTTATTACTTTTATTTCCCAAAATTTCAAAATACAGTTTGTCATAATAGACTATGTAGAAAAAAAAAATCATAAGATGGGATATTTCACACACCCAAGATAAAAGGTAAACATGTTAAAATTATACATAAAAAAAAATATGTAAATATAAAATAATCCATCCAAATGAATGAAAAGTTTTATATTTTTTTGTGTTGGAGCCAGTTAAAACATTGTTGCATGTAAACATTGCAGTAGAGATCCACTTTACCTGTTCTCCATCAATTCTCTCACTGCTGCTACATTCGGCCCAGACCCAAGGTGAGTGTAGTATGGACCCTCCTCTTTCTCAATTATTTGTTCTGTAGAGTAAAATTGTTTTCATAGATGAATTGAAAGCACTTCAAGCAAACTTGTACTTTAAGTTATAATATGCACAGTCACAGACTTACCCACACAGTCACAGGAGGGCAGCTCTGTGGACTGTTTAGAGGGGGTGTTGAGGAGATTCTTGGTTGGCGTGTCCAAAAACCTCATTGGAGACTCTAAAAAGTTGTTGAGCGTGTGCTTGGTGGGAGTCTGCTCCCCAGCGTACGCCTCATCACCATTCTCCAAATGTACATTGGGTGTGGACAACACCGTAACACCTCCAGACTTCTCCACTTTGTAAAATCCGTTTTGATTTGTGTGCAAGTGCTGATGATCATTAAAGCCGTTTGCTTTACGGTACATGATCCCTGGGCTTTGCGGGAAGTCTTGACAGGGTTCACTGGCCATGGTTTGCTGAGGTTGTTGTTTAGCACCATGATTTAGCACATCGTAGTTTTTGGATTCCTGAGAAATAATTCGTTGTTCACATTCATGCCTCGGCCACTGGCTAGCACCGAGATGGTCGTTTGTATGACTGTGAAAGAGTCCGTTCGGTGGCAGTAAAGAATGACTTTGGCCTCCATGCTCGTATTTAAAGTTAAAACCATTCTGCTTACCAGAACCTACAAGGTCCAACTGCTCTTTTTTCAGAGAATTGTTGTAGTATAAGAGTTGCCTATTCTCGTGACGAGCCTCCGCGATGTATTTTTTCAGGTCAATCTGAGCTTGTGGAAGAAACGGACTCCTCTTGTGCTGTATACTCATCTTTTGTTGCGATATGGCTTTCTGAATCGCAGCCTTGAGTGGGGTCTTCTTGTTGGGTGTCCTCTTGGCCAGTGGAATCCTACAATGATTGCCCTCAATCTCCGCAGCTCTCTTCTTCGACATCCTGGGTTTTGCTGGTGTCATTTTAGGTTTCTTTTGCTTTTTCAAGTGCTGCCCCAAATAATTATGATTGTATTTCATTGTCTGAGTAGGCATGCCTTTCGGGGGACTGTTTTCCGAGACTTGCATCTGCCTCGACTCAATCATGAACGCGAGCTGCACCAATTGAGCCGCAACTTCCTCCTCGTCCCTCTTCCTCGAGATGGGAGTCGCTTCTCCGTGCTTGTACTTCTTAAAAGTGCCTTCTAACCTGTCGGCTTTACAAAGTGCTTGGCCGTTTCTTCGGTTTTCCGCGGTATATGATAGCTTTTCACATTCTGAGCTGGCCACCAGAAGATCCTTCAAGGAAAGTTTTCTGGGGGTAGAGGCACAGCGCTGACTTTGACTTTGGGTGAAGTTGTCCGGCAAGTTCAGAGGGCTGCGGATGACAGAAGTCTGGTGCAATGATGAACTGATTACCGAGACCTTGTTAGAGAAAACATCTGAAACCGGTTTAGCCTCTCGAAGAGGTACGTGGTTGCTTGAAGCGGAGTATGTAGATGTTTCTCGCTGAGTGTCCTGACTCAGGCTTTCTGTTTCAAAGGGCACTGTTTGTGGGGTAGCTGCCAGTTGGGTCAAGGCCTCAATAGCTATAGCCTGATCAACGCTAATATTCCTATGCTGGACCAGAGACTGGACACTGGGTAAAGATAGTGCAATGTTATCATTCTGAGGGGGTTCTTCAGGACTTAGTCCTTGATCTATCTGACACTGATATGGTTCTTCTTTCGGCTCAGTTTTTAAACGCATGGCTGAGGCCTGAGGTCCGAAAAGCCTCTTCTCTAGACTTTTCCTATCTGTACTGGAGAAGCAGACCACAGCTGCTAGTGTAGATAAAGCGTCCTCGTAGCACTCGCTAGATTCTAAGTGCTTCGAGTGCTGGTCATCAATCTCAACCCATTGCTCCTCCAGTTTGATCTTCTTCAGAGGAACAGTCTGTTCTTGAACTGCCTCTGGTTCGTGACTTTTCTTATACGTAGGCCTATGGAATATGGCATGTGGCTCGGTAGGACCCACATGTCTCTCAGTGTTTGGTTTCATGTGTTCAGCACCATTGTGAGAGGTTAGAGAGATGGTGTGAGGGAGAAGTACATCAGTGGTCCTGGGATACTTTCCAGGAGGTTCTGGCAACAAGCCGTGCCCGAGAGGCATGGGAACATCAGGTGGAACATTGTGTGATAAGGATATGTAATGCGCCTCTTCCTTTGGTGTCGGACAGGTCTCTTCCATCTGCTCTGAGCTTGTGCCATTTACTAAGTTTGCCTCTGACTCAACCTGCAGTGGAAAAACATAGAGATGCTTCAGCATGTTTTGGCTGTGGTGTGAAGCAGTACAGCAATTGGTCATTGCAATTTCTGACAGCTGGTGCCACAGTGGATCATCGCTTTTACCGTTTTCGAATCCATTCAGCCGATTTTCTGATATTTAGAAGAATATCAGTATACAGACAGTTTCTGGTCCCATTGACTTCCATAGTATATTTTTTTCCTACTATGGAAGTCAATGAGACCAGTAACTGTCAGGTAACTGATATTCTTCTAAATATCAGAAAATCGGCTGAATGGATTCAAAAACGGTAAAAGTCAACTGTTTAACTCTGGGGGAGTTGTAAAATGAGCCTATTTCCAAAAAAGTGGAGTATCCCTTTAAACTTAATACATTCTTGAGGTAATCGAAAGCAAGATTTACTCACTAGTCTATGGTTTACATTAGCAAATGAACATTCTATTAAGGTACTAATCAACACTGTCCCATCATTGCTAATATACATTTCTCCAATATTCACACTATGCGGATCAATTAACATTTTATGAGGAATGTATTTACGAATCAGGAGGCATGACTAACTTCATTACAATTTTTTTATGATTTCATTATTATTTTTTAAGTTACAGTATGTCATTTTTAAATTAAAATTACAAATTTTATTAAAGAAAGTGTACAAATGCTGATAAAACTATAATAATGATTCATATTTAGACATGTTTTTTAATCTCTGCCAGTATGCATATATATATATATATATATATATATGAAGAGTTCAGATGCAAAAGCTTCTAAATGCCATTTGAAATTTTCTTCTAAAATGATCATTTTTATCAAGCTTGTATATTTAAGTTCAGTAATTTCACTTAAATGGCAATGAAGATTACCTATTAATTGTCATTTAAGTGAAATTACCGAACTTAAATAAACAAGCTTGATAAAAATGGTCATTTTAGAAGAAAATTTCAAATGGCATTAAGAGGCTTTTGCATCTGAACTCTTCATATATATATACCACTTTGTTGACAGTGGTTTGTGTTCATAAGGGTGTTTCGGTTCATCACAACATCCAATGTAAAACCAAACCTTGGAATGGATGTACTTACACATTTGACACATTTTTATCCAAACAAGTTAAGCAACTTATTGCATTCAAGATACATTTTACCAGTTCATGCATTCCATGGGAATCTAACCCACAATCTATCTAGCTATTGACAGCAATAATTACATATACCACAATGTGAACATTATTGGAAGCACTCATTATAGCACTCATTATAAAAGGGGCAATGAAGAGAGAGAAAAAACAGCACATGAGTCTTCACAGCACGCCTGCCTTACTGTAACGCAAGTACCTCTCATAAAACAATTTTACTACCCGCGTAAAGCAGTGTGCATAAGATGATTAAATACTCGCAGGAGTCAGTCAGTCACTATATGTGGACCTGTGGTTTTGATGTTTTTGTATTTAGGCAAGTTAAATTTGTCTCTCAGTGCACATGCAGTGTGTAAATAATTTCAGCAGCAACAACAATGTAGTATTCAGGAAAACTCCTTCACATATCATTAACACTTATACCAGGAGAGGGCTGATGCAATAGAGGGGTCGAAACAACAGTGAGGCAATAACTTGGCAGCCGCTGCAACTGTTATTACTAGGGGGAATAGGAAGAGAATGGTAATCGGCTCCTCTGATGTTTCCACCTAGTACCGAAACAAAAGCGATCGGCATCAGACGCTGAGTAAACTACTTTCAATAACAAAGTAGTTTGGATGGGGACTTAATAGGAGGCCTATCTGAATGTTTAGATCTTTTGCTTCCTGGAATGCAGAAGCTCACATTTTTGTTTTTATCAGCAACCTACTCGTGCCTGCTGATCATCTGAGGTATGATTTCAGTAGACAATGAGCAACACTTTAAAAGCACAATGAAAATGAAACTGTACAAACATAAAGGCTGCAAATTGGATGTCGTTTGTTTGTGCAAATTCTGGCTAAACTTGCAAAGTAAAATGACAGGAAAGACAGCACTGATAGACCTGAGCTCTTGAGCTTGCAGTTAAAACCAGACTTTTGTAGCTAGATAATAGATAGAGACTGTAACAGCATCAAAAGAGTTCAGCCCATTATTCCATCTTATTTAACATTAAAATCAGCCAGTTAATTACAGGTCAAATTAAATACTGTGATCTTCTTTTTTCTTTGGTGACTGGACGATGTAATATGAGTGGACAATGTAATAAAAGTGAAAATGGGCCATAGGGAGCTATCTCTATCTGTAATAACCTTGGCGAAATGTAATATTGCTTGATTAAAGCTGTAAGCCACTTGAGACTACGTAACAGGGATGTGTAAAGAGGTTAAACATGGTAAAATCACTGTAACTCACTGCTTTAGGTGTCACATTGCAATAGCAATAAAATAAAACACACCAATATCCAATGAACAGTTAAATTATATTTAAAATGTACACTTATTCAGAGACATGCAGTGAAATCTGTTTCATAAATGCATGTTACTGATCTTGTTCATTCATGAAACTTGACACAAAATAAAGTGTAAAGTGTCGATAAAGACAAAAACATGCAGTCCGAGTGCATGACACTTTAGACACGGCTCATCCATCTAATCAGAATTTAAAATGGAACTATTTGTTTAATAATGATTATAATAAATAAAGTACATTTTAAGGTAACCTGACAAAACTTTTCTACAGTGCACTGTCTTCAACCGTTTATTAAATTAAGTTTTATTAATAAATTTAGCAATTTAAGTCAAATTTTGGTAGAAATGTTGGTTAAATCCATTTAAATCCACAGAATATTCAGCAGAAAATGTGAAGAAAAAAAGGCTTGATTATAAGCAGACCTACAACAAGCAACTGCTCAAATTACAGTCTCATGGCAACAGCGAACAAAACTTTTGTATATAAAGAAAGCAAACCAATCTCTAAAACAACTGTACATTAAAACATCCTGAAACGTGCTTTTTATTAAAAACATCATTAGACATTTGGAGGGACGGTTTGCTCATTCTCAGCACGTCAAACGTTAGTCTCTCACAGCAGAGCCTCTGCGGCTTTGTTCTTGATTTGTTGTGTCTGAAGCCTTGAAAACTCAAAAAAAGTCACACTTGACTTTGTCCCCCTTTCATTATAGTAACCAGACACACACACACACCCCTAGCAACAGCACACGTACTGCCAAAATCCCAACAAGCCTCCCTTAGGAAGCGTTACCAGGGAAAGTTAGAGCAGAAGGGGAGTTTCCAATAACCCAAACAGAGCGAGAGGAGGAGAGACCTAACCTGACATCCCTCATCTCGCCCAAGAGCTTCCACACCACAAGCACATAGAGAATACCACGGAGGGTAGAAATATCACACGCCGCAAAATAGCATCTTTCATCACGTCTTTATCATTAAGCAGGTACCCGGAAAAGGTAACCATCATCCCGAAAGCCCGAACGTGCATCTTTACGCCAAGTTGCTCAGTTGCGAAGCGAACCCCCTCTGAACACATCAAAGCCCAGTAGTTTTGCTCAAACCGCTTTGAGTGCACTCTTTCACAGCGCCGAGCTCTCGCTGTTTCGCGATTTCTAAAAACGTATACTTCCTTCCTGAAGCGCGTGTGTAGTTTCTCTGAAGTTATGAGGTTTCTTCATTCATACGCTGCTGCTTTCCTGTTTCAGAACTTCGGAGAAAAAAGAAAAAAACTCACGGCGCAGGTGAACGCACACTCGTGGCTGCGCCTTAAGCCAAGATAAACTCTTAAGACACTGATTTCAGATGCTGCATCAAAAGAACTGGAGGGCATAAAATGCCCAGTGCCTAAAAACTTAAGGAAAGGAAAGCAAAACATAGAGGTCTATTACCTAAGAAACCTTGTTTTTTTTCCCATGTTTGGAAATATCCTTGCACCCTACCTGAAATAAGAACCAAAGCATGAGCTGAGCCCCATTACTGATGCAGCAATAACAACAAGAGCATAAACACACACACATACGAGCGCACAAAGCGCCCAGCGCACACACTCTCCTCTCCTCGGAGCATCTGTTTGAGACAATAGCCATTAAAAGCCAGTCTGGGGTTGTACCTTCTCATTCCTCAGAGGCAGACCCTCAATTTTGGGCAGCATAATCCTAAAAGGTAGCCATCTTGCCTCCCTCAGCTTCAGAAGAATAAGTGGCCGTAGTGGCAGATGCAGCCTGAGCAGCACAGGTTTGCATGATCAGTGCCGAGGACAGAAACCCGACGCATGCCTCTCGCAGACGCAGACAGCAGCCCGTCAGCCAATCGCGTAGGGACTCTAGCGGCTTGTAAATGTATCAGCCATGCCTAGACCCTCCTAAACAAAGGATCCCCTATGTGGTTTCTTACTCTACAAGTAAGCACGAGGGAGAGCGTTAAGCTGTGGTTCGGTCACTCACGACACCGGACTGGAGTTCAAAGCCAGCGGAGGAGGGAGGAAAAGGGGTCTTTGCAAGTAAACAGACTATTTTTAGAAGCACACAAAAAGTTCCCAAAGAACATGACAGGAGGCGTTTTGATCTTATTATATTACTGGTGCATTATGTGAAATAACTAAATATGATTTATTATATAATTTTGAAATGGATTAATAATCATTGAAAATAATAATGAATATAAATAATACAATATCTAATTAAAACAGTTATAAAAACACCTTTTTATATTTATTTTAATTGTACGTTTTCTTTCTAACAATCTAGAAGTACATTAGTAGGCATTTTGATTTCTCTCTCTCTCTCTCTCTCTCTCTCTCTCTCTCTCTATATATATATATATATATATATATATTAGGCCTGTGAAACGATTAATCGCGATTAATCACATCCAAAATAAAAGTTCGTGTTTACATAATATATGTGGGTGCACTGTGTATAATTATTTTATATATATGAATACGCACACATGCTTGTATATATTTAAGAAATATTTTCATGTATATACTGTATATAGATTTATATATAATTTATATTATATATAAAATATAAATATTTTATATATAAATAATGTTTTTTTCTTAAATATACATGCATGTGTATTTATGTATACAAAAAAAATTACACACATTGCACCCACATATATTATGTAAACACATTTATTTTAGATGCAATTAATCGATTAACAGCTCATATATATATATTCATATAAAATAATTTAAATAATAGTAAATATGATAAATAATCTAAAAATAGTTCTGTATATGTACTGTATATTTTATATTAATTTGTAATTTTTTATTTAATTTTTAGTCTAAAGTTATTCCCATGACAATCAGAGCTTCATACATCACATTTATGTCTTAAATAAAATGTAAAAAAATCAATAAAAATCTGACATAACCTGTTACATTTATGGGGCATTTAACTCTATTCTAGCAATTACAATAAATCTAAAATAAAAAGATGTATAAATAGCTTAGCCCAACATGGATAACATGTTAAAAATAACTCGAGAATCAAAGCTAAAGTACGTATGACTAAGCGTGGTGCCAAACAGCTGTTTTTGTAAATGACGTCACGGCTACGCTCGTCACGCGCTCCTGCTTCTGTGAGGATGTCAGACGCTTTAGGGCAAGCAGTCGCGCTCTCTCTCTCCATGGAGACGCTTTTAGAGTGGATGCGACCGCGCAGCCGCAGACCCTCCACCGCTGCACTGCAGCTGTCACACCATGTACTGTTCAGCCCAGTCTGCAGGCTGACGAGGTCAGATCAGGACACGCCAACGAAAAGACCTACTTTTAGCATGTTGTTAGCTTTTAGCAATTGAAAACAAGCACCAGGGATCTGGCTAATACAAATGCCACTGTGTTATTATACCTCTTAGACATATAACTACTTATGCATGTGTGTACATACATTACGTTTTGTAATTACTTCTATATATGTGTGTGCGCTGAATTAATCATTGTAAACAGTGCATTGTTTTACTGAAAAAGACAGTATCAGGTGTCTGTCTTGTTGAGTCAATATAAATGACTGTTTGTAGCAACTGAAGGTGGAAAGACAGGTTATATTTTGAATTAATGGCAGTTGAATGTTAAACTGGTTTGTTTGGATTACTTAGCATCTATGAATCTGACCCATTTTTTTTAACAATTAATAGCAACAAATCTACATTGATAAATACACTTTTCTACATGTGTATACTGTTTATTTTATTTCATTTGTAATTAATCAGCATATTTTCTCATTTTTGAGAGTGAATCTAGTCCATGTGTGTCTAAACTAAGACATTTCAACTAATCCTCGCTCTAGATGAAACTTTACTCCAAAGCGTAACCTGGATAATAGACTGACCGTCTCTGTGAGCATGTGTCTAAAGCAGCCATCCATAATAAGTCTGCCCGCTGTGCCCTGTGATGGCTGAGTATTGTTGTGGTGCTTTGTCAAATAACAAGTGAGGTGGCTGATGGAAATCGGTTTGAGTCGTGCAGTGAGTCAGCTGCCTTGAGACAGTTTTCTTCACGCTCGCATCAACGGACAATGGAGTTGTGGTATTCTCATTGACAATGGACATAAAGGCTGAATCTGGTTAATATTCTGATGACTGCTGAAAGCTAGATAATAGTACAAGTGACAGTGCATTTTACGTGTAAAATCAGTTCTTGTGACTAATACAAATATTAATCCTAGCATGTTTCATCATGTCCTACCCGTTGACAAATCATTTGCCTTCCAAAAAAAAATCGGAGTTTGAGTTATTTTCTTAAAGGGATAGTCCACCCAAAAAATGTAAATTTCATTTACTCACTTTCCTGTCATTCCAAACCTGTACAGTGATCACAGCTGTCTCTATCCACTTTCATTGGATGGAAAAGAGCAACTTGGACATTCTGCTAAAGTTCTCCTTTTATGTTAGATGAAGAAACTCATACAGGTTTGGAACAACATGAGCGTAAGTAAATTATGACAGAACTTGCTTTTTTGGCTAAACAACACGTCCCGGAAGTCCCTCCTTCTTGGTCTTCCCTAACGTGTACATGATTGCCAATTGCAGAAACTTGTCCATATGGTGTGCTTTTAAAAGCTGCCCTGCCCTCATTAGTCACAAACAGCCCATCTATAAAGTGCTGGCAAACAACCCCTACGCCACTGCAATGTTTTTCATCTTTTGGAGAAAAAGCTGGATAAGCCTTGAACCTTTAAAAAATGTAAAAAAATTAAAAATAAGAAGAAAATAATAATAGTTCTGAAATAAAATGATTTGTTTCGGAGTTAAAACATTTTCAAAGACTGACTGGTAATGATTAAAATAGCTAATGACACCTGTTTTAAGGTCATGTAAAATCCTGAAATCATAATCAAATAAAACTTCTCTATTTGTTTTCTAAAATGATGGCATGATGGTAATGACTGAGAACAACAACAACAACACACACATACTGTACACTCTTAGAAAAAAAGGGTTCTATATATATGAAGCATAGGGTTCTTTACTCAACTCCAAGTAACCTTTTATGCTAAAAAAAGGTTCTATAATGACAAGAAAGAACCCTTTTGGCACAAAGGTTCTTTATAGGCTATTATTAATTCATACATATCAGTATTCTGCAATATTTTGTAGTTGTAATTAAATTATTGTTTATTAAACTGTTGTAGTAACTTAATATCACATTTTAATCATGATGATTTTTGGAGGAGAAAAAGTGAAATGACACTCTTCGTGTGATATTGATTAGATCAAATGATATAAATATATACATTTTCTAACCCCCATATCTGGAATATTGTGATCATTCACATGCATTCATAAATACATTTTAGGGTCTTGATGTTTGTCAATAATATGAAATATTTAATCCGGAAAGGACAAAACAAATAATGAATGAGCCCAAAAAGTTCCATATAGAACCTTTTTCCTGGTTACAAAAAACCCTAAAGGATTCTTATTATTGAACCCTTAAAAATGGTTCTTTATAGAACCTTTTAGGGGTTCCAAATACATAGTGCTGAATGATAGAACCTTTTCTTCTAAGAGTGTATATCTATCTATATACACACATACAATTTAAATTTTTTAAATAAAATGTAATAGTACACTCTAAAAAATGCTGTGTTGTTTTAACCCAATTTTGGGTCAAATATGGATGAATTCAAAAATTGGGTTAAAAAATGTAATTTAAAAATGTGACCCAATGTCTGGATTTGTCCATATTTGACCCAAAATTGGGTTAAAACAACCCAGCATTTTTTAGAGTGTAGGCCTGGGTAAGGGACATGCCCAGTAAACAGAATAAAAAGCTTAAAATGAACCTTTCCTCTAAAATTAAAATTAATTGTATTTTTTATTTAAAAGCATTTTTTATTTTTTTTTAAATTCAAGCTCTTAATATAGGGAGCAGAAAGTTTCCCCGAATCAAAGAATCACCAATATATGGTGATTATAATGGTGGAAATATTCTCTCTTTCAGGAAAGCATGACTCCATGCTTGGATATATCCCTAAAGTCATACACATTAAATTAACCCTAGACGATGGGAAAAGCCAGGCTGTGCATGAGGCGAGAATCCTAATCCCCTCTAAAAGGCACCAAGAAGCAATAAAACAATGTATTTATTGAGCGAATACAATCCTTCATTCAATGATCCCAGGAGCAGGCTAATATGCACTGTTTATTATCCAGTGAGAGAAAGCCTTGGAAAGTGTGTTCACACAATGGTAAAAATAAAAGCTCATTTCTAGTAAACTTGCTGCTAATGCTGTCCGCATACGTCCTATACAATCAGTTTTTTAAATGTAATGCAAAGTGTAATGCATTTCTGCATATAGACAACAGAAGTAAAACATCTCATCACATCTCATTCAGAGCGGATAGTTTTGTTCCCCAAGATTTCCTCAGTCAGGAGGGAAGTGTGTCTAAACACAGGAAGAGTAACTGGTGGTACGCTCCGCGCTCAGATAACAAGGGAAAAAACAGAGGGAGAGCCGACAAAGTCCAGCAAGGACAATTTAACAGATGGGAATACAAATATAACACAAGGATAGTTGCCTGATCACCATCATTGTGCTTGTGTCATGACTTTATTTTAAGCTATGATGATTCATATCACTAACTAAAACCTGTCCAGCTCTTAGGGAAGGATTAGCCTGAGTGAATAGTCTAAGAACACCTGGGACTTCTCAAAAGAAACTGCATGATTCAATCCATTTGCTCGCTCAGAGGGCTGACATTGAAATTTAAATCACTATTCAACTGTAAAGTTGTGAGGACTGTGGAGAAATTTTCCAGTACTACAATACTCCTCCATGGCAACTAATATGGTAGTGTAAAACAGTAAGACTTCCCATTTTCACTATTGACAGACATTAATCTTAGGTTTGCTTGGATGTGATGAGATATATTGAGATGAGACATGCTGATTGCTTTATCTAAAATCTGTTTAGTTTATATAGCATTCTTGGTTCGACTTATCAAGACTTATCCAAAGATGGCTCCTGCCTATATACACAAAGCGGACTTTCTGTATAAAGTATCTTCTTATTAAACGGTTTGTACACTTACAAGAATCTCAATGCTTCGGTTTGCATGTAGGGACCCTCATTACGTTACTGTGTTAGTGTGGGGCTATTTTAAGCCTTGTTAGTGGTATTAAATAGGAATTTTTATTTTTCATTAATCTATGCCCTATATACTAACGTTTTAAGCTAAACAGTTTTTAGAAATACAACTCTTTATATTCGTTTATTATGAAAACAAATTTTAGAGAACGGTTGACTAGGTACCGATGTTTTTTTAGACCTAAGGTTCATTTTGCGTCGGATTCAAACAACATAAGATGAAACATAAACCCTAATGTAGCCTATATACCTGATTAGAAAAACTAAGAACAAAGTTATTACAATGATAAAAGGGAAAGTTTAACCAATTAACAGACTTTTAACATTCAAATTACAATATTTTTTTACAGTCTATATCTCAAAACATGACTTTATATATTATGAATTATTATATTTTAAAGGGGGATACTCCACTTTTTTTGGAAATAGGCTCATTTTACAACTCCCCCAGAGTTAAACAGTTGAGTTTTACCATTTTCAAATCCATTCAGCCGTTTTTCTGTTATTTAGAAGAATATCAGTAACCAGACAGTTTCTGGTCTCATTGACTTCCATAGTATATTTTTTTCCTCCTATGGAAGTCAATGAGACCAGAAACTGTCTGGTTACTGATATTCTTCTAAATATCAGAAAATCGGCTCAATAGATTCGAAAATGGTAAAACTCAACTGTTTAACTCTGGGGGAGTTGTAAAATGAGCCCATATCCAAAAAAAAGTGGAGTATCCCTTTAAACTATGAGTGGACTTCTGATAGTGTTTTAATTGTCTGTGTCTGGGATATTACTGTGATTGTCAACATTTGACCTTAAATCCTCCAAATTTCCAGAGTAATCTTTCCAGATACAACATGAGCCAGATGCTCAGTGAAAACAGTGCTCTTAAACTTGGCATTAGATGTCAAGGTGATAAGCTGATATCACAGCAACCATATCAGCTCAGTTCTTTGGCTAATCAAGCAGTATCTGGAAAGAGCTCTAAACAAGCAATGAAAGACTTGATCACCATGGAAAAACAAAACAAGACACTCTATTATGAATAATAACAGGGCTAAAAAAAATAATTAGCAAACATTATATACAGACTATCAACTCTCATTCTTGCACCCAATACACCAACAAGAGAACCATTGATTAAGGCAGAACTTGGTCGTTAATAAGAAACCATGATCTTTAATGTAATTTCCCATTTACAAACTTACTGTTAGAAATATAACTGATTAGCCTATGCTAATCATATATGCCACCCAAGTTCTTAGCCTCCACAATAACATCCTCCTCACATAAAATCCTCACTTTAAAAAAAAAAAAACTAGGTTAAAAATGTAAACAGACATGCTCTATAAAGTTTAACCCACAATATTTACTAGCTTTGGTCTATAGTGATGTTTCTTGAGCAGTGTAGTAGATTCAGAAACAAAATCTGGTTTAAACCTCTTAACTTGACTCACATGGATAGTCTGGATCGATTCAGCCCACTGAGAACGGTCCAGTCATTTTCCTTGACCTGCTGTGTTGACTTTGTGAGTGAGATCTGCCCAACTCAAGGTCAAGGTCAACTGTAAATGGTCATTTGGGATTAAAATTTTTACTTGCCCAATTTTCACTGAGCACTGACCATCAAACAACCCACATCGGACAATTTTTGTCCACATTATGGCCAATATATTCTATATTTCAGATTCGGTCACTTCACAAACCTAAAACAATGTCACTAGAAGGAAGTCATTGACTCCAAGTTCTTATCAGAGAGGAAAAATGTATGAGATTCGGAGATTGGATTGAAGAGATATGCATTGCATGCTTGACATGAGATGGATACTCACAGGTACTGCTTCTACAAAATGTCCAAGTTTTAAGTTTGTTTCCTGGTCAACATTTCAGTGCACACAACTGCCACAGACAGCTGGGATCATGGATATTGATTACCCTATGTGCCGTTCACCCTAATGGATTTGCTATAAGGTGAATGTGTGCTATCATTTATCGCTTGTAGCTCACAGTCAGAGCTACCAGTTGGTAGAATCTACTGATAGTTTTAAAAGTCATAATTACTTTTCCTTCACAATGCAGCCAAGAAAAAGAAACCTCTTAAAATAGAACGATTAGGTCTCAAAAAATGAGGAAGACAAATTTGGTCAATTCTAAAAGTGACATGTCATGTTATGATGTGGGTCGGGGGTCACTTATAATTGTTATCCTTCTCAATGTCTGGAGGATTTAACAAGCCAACAAAAATACAGGGAGAATTTATAGTTGCATGGATGTCAAAGTAATTTATTCTCCACATAGCCAATTGAATCTGGACATTATAGCACACAGAATTAGTTAAAAACATCCGATGTTCAATGCAAATCATCTGTGAACTGTGAAACTAGCAATATAAAACATTTGTTGTAGGCCACAGCTTTAAAACAAATGAGGTTACCATCACAATAAGCATACTCAATCCAAATAAACAGAAGAGAAAGTCACCGTGGTTTTCTGAGAAACTAGGTAGAGTTTTCCCATTCAGGGTAATATATATTTTGTTTACCGCTAACACAAAGCAGAACCCAGGGGAGGATGGGCTGCTGTATCTACCTTTGAGACTGGAGACACAAATCCTCCAGCTACAGAAAACACCGTGATTTAAGGCTACGCCTACATTAATAATCCAGATAACATTTGAAAACGGCCTTTTCATTTCAAAACGCTCTCCGTCCACACTAACGTTTTCCAAAAGTTTCTCATCCAAACTGAAACATTTTTGCGCATGCTCACTGAGATGATACAGACAGAATAAGACATGATAAAATTTATCACGCAATTCTTCTGGCAGGATTATTTTATTGAGCAAAATATCCCACTGATGCGTTCAGGTTGCACTGGTTTGGTCTAAAATGCAACTGCTCTCATGCAGTGTTGGGTGTAACTAATAATTACTAAGTAATTAGTTACTGTAATTTAATTACTTTTCCCTTGAAAATGTAAAGTAAGGGACCACTCTTCATTTATCTGTAATTTAATTAGTTACTTTTGAGGTAAATACTGTGTATAGATCAATCCGATCTCACAGCGATTCGTATGCATTTTATGAGGTGTCTAAATCGTACGACCACACTCGTACAAATTCGTATGGATTATTGAAAAATATGTATGGAAAAAGCGTGAAATGTCATGAGATCAGACATAAAACAATAGTGGGTTTAACATCAAACTGTTTTGTGTGATGTTAAAAAGTATGTTTTTATAATGTAACCTTCTCCACCTTGGTCAGTTTAAGGATAATGCAATTTTATAGTATTTATTTGAAAGAATTAAAACAGATTCATGTCTATCTGAGATTGATATGGGATTTTGAAAGTAATTAGTAATTAAAAGTAATTAAATACCTTTTAAAGAGAGTAATTATTACAGTAATCTAATTACACTGTTGAAGAGGTAATTAGTAACTAGTAATTAAGTACTTTTTTAGAGTAACTTACCCAACACTGCTCTCATGTTTTTAGTGTGCAAAGTAACATATTTTAGCCACTGTGTGTAAGTGAATAGCACATAACAGGCACAATAGAGGATTTAAACACACAAGAGAGCATTTAAAAAAAATTCTTTTCATTAATAAAAACATTGTCTCAGTTTCAAAACAGAGAAAAACGCATTAGTGTGGACATGGGTCAGCGTTTAGTACTACCTGAACTCCTGAAGCCACTGTAAGCGTTACCTCAGCATCCTGCCTGGCTTCAGGGGGCTGTCAGAACTGATTAAAACCAGACCTAACTGAACCAACAGCCCTCTTACCCTTCGTTTTCCTTATTCCTCGTCTGTGCCAAGCCAAGCAGCCCCCTTTGCCATTCACAAGGACGTACGGCAGTAGCTCCATCTCTGAGGCGTGCCAAAAAATCATGAAACATTTTCAACTGATAGCTCACGGGGTGTCGTTGTAGTTGGAAGTGTCACAGCTGGCCGGCAGATGTGCACACCCAGCAGAATTTGTTTTTAGTATGAACATGTCTTATAATTAGGAATGGAACAAACATGACACAAAGGCCTGCTGATGTTAAAAAGAACAGAAACCTGAATCCCAAACCCTGCATAGTTCAACCCTCAGCAAAAGCTACAGTATGAAAAGTAAACAAAACACACATTACTTATAATTGTTATGACTATTCGACAGTGATGGAGGAGACATGTTGCGGCACAGGCTGAGAGATGTGGTATGTGATCGCTTCTAACCCAGAGGTCATTTTGTTCAATAACACTAATTTAAGAAAGACAAAGCAAAAACACAGAGGATTACATAAAAGTGACTCCTGATGTCTCATATTGGACTGCATATCACCCAGCATGTTGATTTACTCAAGTAAATATTATAAACTTCTTGTTTAGAAGTCAGAGCACATGTAAGTCTTACCCATAGCCTCTATCAGGATTATCTGATCCAGTTTGGCAGCAGTGTTTCGTGTTTGTTAACTTTTGATTTGACAGTAGGTGTGAACACAGGCTGATCCTGATCTTCTTGTCTGGAAAGCCTCTTTTACACCCAAACAGACCGGATTTAAACTGTCCAAGAGTAATACAATACAGAACAAACCTTAAACTGTTTTGAAATAGTTTTGGAGTCCAAAAATAAGATTGATATAGAAAAAAAAAGACATTTTACAGCCTATTTGATGAAAAATTATACTTTATTGGCGACAATTCTAGTTCAATTTAATTAAATAAGCATTTTAGCTGAATGCTTATGGTATATGCTACAAGCTTGGGATCGGAATGGGTAAGATATTTTAATGTTTTTGAAAAAAGTCTCTTAAATTTGCTCACTGACGATACATTTATTTAATAAAAATATAGTAAAACCATAATATTGTGAAATATTGTTCAAATAACTGTTTTCCTCTTGACTATATTTGAAAATGTAATTTATTCCTGTGATGGCAAAGCTGAATTTATCATCATCATTACTCCAATCTTCAGTCACATGATCCTTAAGAAATCATTCTAATTATTCTAATATGCTGAACTTTTTATTTACCATTATGAATGGCTTTACTGTCACTTTTGATCAATTTAATGCATCCTTGCTGATTAAAATATTATTCAGAAAAATGTATCAACAACAACACCAAAAAAAATAAAAAATTCACTGACCCCACTACTTTTGATTGGCAATGTATATATAACTAGAAAACTCATTGTTTATCTTACATCAAAAAGAGGGTGAATTATATCACTGAAGTGAATACCGGTATTTCATAAGCGTCAACATTTCCTCTTGCACTTATTACCACTTTACCTATCATGTGACACCCATGAGGCAGATGGATACACAAACAACAACTGCTTATGTAGTTAATTACATAATTACAGATGGCCTTTCAACCATTTAAAGATAAAGAACCACAATCCCACGCGAAATAGATACTCAGTCCACAAACCACCCGCTTGCATCCAGACACTAATGACAAGCTAACTAAAAGTCTGACTACATAACTATGGCAGATGTGACCCTGGCTGAACGCTGGCCTAAATTTTAGGGAAATGACTGATATGTTTACAGACCTCAATCTGGTGTAATCCTTCATCATCCCTGTCCCTGACAGACGACTACTAACAGACAGACATTAGAGAACAGACCCAAACACTCACGACTGACAGCAACGATTATATAATTGTGTGAGAGTGAAAACAATTGTGGGACTTTTTAACAAGTTCAAACATTTCAGAAAGAACAAAACTAGCAACTATATACACAAATCCTAAAATGTTGTGATTAGTTACACGTCATTTCACATTTGGCAGACACTGTTATCAAAATTGACTTGAATTTAGCGTTGTTAGCTCCAGGAACGCTGACTAAAATTACACAAACTTGGGAAGTTCTATATTCTCACAGGTCCTTATTGTCAAATTTGACCTAGGGTCTTTATAAAGTTCGATAATTAGCGCTAAATGATACACAGCAAACCAATTCAATAGCAACTAAAGTTAATTTAATTGGGAAAACTTTTATGTTGGTTTGACAAAGGCTTGTATGGACGTTGTATAAGCTTCTTAACATCACTTATGTTGCTAACATGACTTAGCATGTGTCTAGCATTATTTTACATTTTGTTAACGTTATGTTATGCTAGCATGACAAGTCTTACCTAAACTTTGCTAGTATGTTTTAACATGTTGCTAATGTTTTAGCATGTTGCTAGTTTTTTTTAAGTTTATTATTAGCATGATGTGGCATGTTGCTAGCAGGTTTTAGCCAAAGACTATAAAGACGATGCACCTTCACTCTTCTCTACTCGAGAAAAGTGATGCCGCCAATGCCCCAAGATGGCACTAACATCTTGCCCTATTTATATTGTTCGGAGCCCGAGTCTGTAGTAGTGAGCGTGCCCATACTCCTGCAAAATCAATCACAAGCACACGCCCCTGAACTTTTTTTTAAGTAGCCAGACTGCTCCAATTTTGAGTCAGCTGATTGTAGTACAACTGAAGTCTTGATAAAATAAGTTAACTACTATCCATATAGTCATATCCTTAAAAAAGCCCATTGGAGCCTCCATTCTACTTAGTTTGCCGTCAATCACAGCTGTCAATCTTGATGTCACACCCATTTTGAACTAACTAAAACCAAACTTAATTAAAAAGAGAAAACTTGAACTTACACTAGTGTGATAAAACTGCCTAAAATGACCATCTTAAGGAAAAAAGAATATTGGAAGTGTAATTTGATTGTTTAGTTTGACTCGCATCTCATTTATTTACATGGAGAGGGTGGGTTTTATGACCTATACTGCATCCAGCCACATGGGGGCGATCAAAATGCTTTGGCATCACTTTTCAGGATGTGAGCAGCCCCATTGTTATGCATTAACATGTTGCTAGCATGAATTAGTACATTGCTAACATGTTTTAGCAAATTGCAAACAAGATTTTACACATGCTGGCATGAATTAGCATGTTACCAGAATGTTTTATGTTGGCTTTGTCAAGCAGTATAACTAAATGAACAGGAATTCAGTCTTAATCAGCACAATGACACAGTGAAAATAATTATCATTGCCTAAATCAAAAATGCATAAGACATGCATCCAAACAGGCAAACTACTGAATTGTCTGTGGGACTTGTCAAACACACCATAAGGGTAGGACATGCAGTAACATGGAGACTTAGCATATGTAGAGTGCCATTCATTCTCTCACACACAAATATGCACACACATAGACACTTAGGCCACGTGCAATGTTCACAGTGAATCATGTGATGAGTTTTGCCTAAAACAGTGCTCATCTATTTCTTTCATATTTTCTCGAGTCACTGCAGTCAGAAGACAGTGATGATGATAAGTGTATGATCCAAATCTGTTTCAAAGTCTTTATTTAAACCTCTCCAGCCTAATATTGTCATTAAAGACCCCATGAAATAAAAATGTCAGTTTTTTTGGTTTTTTAGTATGAATATTCTAGCCTTAATGGAGTTCACTTTAAAAAAAAAACTTTTGCTGATAATTTACTCACCCCCACGTCATCCAACATGTCCACGTCATTCTTTCTTAAGTCGAAAAGAAATTAAGGTTTTTGATGAAAACATTCCAGGATTTTCTCCATATAATGGACTTCATTGGGAACCAAACGGTTCAAGGTCCAAAATGAGAGTTTCAGTGCAGCTTCAATGGGGTTCAAACGACACCAGACGATGAATAAGGGTCTTATCTAGCAAAACGATCGGTCATTTCGAAAAAAAAAAAAAAAAAGTTTACGTTTTATAAGCACAAATGCTCACCTTGCACTGTTCTGTGATGAGCGTTCGTGACTCTCCTGTTCGAACTCGTTCATCAAAATGAACAAATCTTTTTTCGAGTCATGATTCGAAGGTTCCTAGATAAGACCCTTATTCATCGTCTGGTGTCGTTTAAAGCCCCTTGAAGGTGCCCTGAAACTCTCATTTGGACCTTGAACCGTTTGGTTCCCATTGAAGTCTATTATATGGAGAAAATCCTGGAATGTTTTCATCAAAAACCTTAATTTATTTTCAACTGAAGAAAGAAAGACATGGACATCTTGCATGACATGGGGTGAGAAAATTAAGCAAAAGTTTTTTTTAGAAGTGAACTACTCCTTTAATTACAAAATTTGCATATAGAAGATACAAGATGTCAAAAACTTAGTTTCTCACTCCCACCAATATAAGTGCTGAATCTGAAATCGCTCCCTAGTTCCTCAAATAGGGCTTTATTTGAGGGGACAGCCATTTGTATTGGTGTCTGATACCATAGTGGACGTTACTGAGTGCACTCTTTCTATTCCAAATTGGACCACAATAACGAGTGTACAGCAGATGTGCACTCAACGGCTGTTCAAATTAATTCGTTCAATCATTTTCCTTCACTCCTTCAAGTGAACTGTATTAGTGGACTAATGTAGGGAATAGGGATAGGGGAGGATTTCAGATTCAGCCAAGATCTTACTAGCCATACTAGAAACTTCCAGGCAGGTGTGTTGAGGCAAGTTAGAGCTAAACTCTTCAGGACAGTGGCCCTCCAGGACCGAGCCCTGGGCAAGAGAGACACATCAAAAAGTTGAAGAGTTTGGTGCCTTACCTGTCTGGTACAGATCATGAGGGGCTTTTTCCTCAGCTCAATACACTTCCGGAGCTTACAGATCTGATGCCCTGTTTTTCTGTTCAGGCAATTCCTGCATTCCCCACAGTTCGTCTTGCGCAGACAAGGCACGCAAACGCAGCAGCGACTTCTCTTCTTCCTCTCCCTCCTCTCTTGAACTCGAAGTAAACGCCGCTGAATATCCTCAACTTGGAGAGGAGGGTTTCCTGACGCCCTGTGCTCAAAAACCCACTCTGACTCGCTGTCAAACGAGGACTGGGTGCTTTCTGTGCTACTGGAGAGCAATGCCGTCACCTGAGGCCTATGGCCCATTTCACAAAGAGTGCTGTTGTAAATGGTTGTGCTCAGCGAGAGGAGAGAAAGCGCTCCCTCTTTCTTCATCGACATTTCTGCATCGTCAATTTCATCTTTGGTGTCTACATCCGCAGTGCTTTGCGGCTCACTCTTTTCCTTCTGGAGAGCATTTGCAATGTTTTCAAGTGCTTGTGATTCATTGGAGGATTGACTCACTTGGGAGGCCACGGTCTCACCTGCTTCTGTGGAGTTTTCTGGAGTGGTTTCAAAAGAACTGTCTGGAACAATGTGTTGAACTTCCTCAACCTGACCTAAAACATGCTTATCTGACTGTGAAGGGGTGGGAGTCGTTGGGCCTGAGGTATTATTGTTGTAGGCAAAGTCCACGTTATTGACGGGGTCGTGCCTCAGAGGGTCATGCTGCTCAATAAATGCTGTGTTTGGCTGCTCGTTAGAAGCAAGGCAGCTTTCATTTTGTACAGTTTCTGTGTTTGCTTTTACCTTCTCCTCCTCTGCCTTGTCAGTGTCGTGAACAACAGTCTCTATGTGCTCCTCCGCAGTTTCCTCTGAGCTTATATTAATGCTCTGTCCCTCTCCAGTGGGAATAACAGCACCCTTTTGTTGTCCATCACCAGTAGGATCATGAACTTCTGACCTTTTAGCATCGGTATCCTGTTCCCTGATCTCCCGATCTCCCTTTCTTCTTGTAACCACCCTCCTGAAGGACTCAACTTCCTGTAGGACGCTTGAGGCACTATTCCTTGGTGTCTTTCCTTTTCCATTAAGTTTTGACAACAAGCCATTTTGTCTCAAAGAACCACGAGTGTGCCTGGGTCCTTTACCACTATGAACATTCCTGACTGTCCTCTTGCTGGGCTTGCTGTCAGCAGTCCTCTGGGCCCTTTTTAGTGCTTGTTTTTTGTCTATGGCCTTCTTGATGTTACCACTGGCTTTGAGCGAGTTGACCGTTTGCCTCCTAGTCGTGGAAGCCTTCACCCTTCTAACATTTCGCTTTTTGGATGCACAAGATAACTTCTTGGGTGCTTTGGGAATATGAGGCATAGCTGAAGTAAGTGAGGGTGAGGGAGGAGGAGCTCAGGATAGACGGCATGGAAAAGAGTATGAAGATGACTCTTGGACAACAGTACTTTACAGATATTTTAGGTAATGTTCCCAGTTTCAAGTAAGATCACACTAACATTTTTCCACTGTTGGCATATGGATGTATGGCTACCTGTGGAAAGGACAATTCATTATTGAATTATGTAGCATTTAGCCTCTGATTACATAAAATCATAACATCCAAACTGGGGGTTGTGGCTTTTAGTGCATATTATTTATGGGCTTTGAAGCCAAATGTACAGTTTTTCTCTTCTGGAATACTGAACAAAAAATAATACTGATGGGTGTGTTGGAATCAGCTACCTTGTTCAGTAATTAGGACACTGATGAGTCAGAGACCATTTGTTGTACCCTTAACAGACAATGCATCACATTTTTGAAGTGAGAAATATAAATTGCATGAGCTAACTCAATTATTCGGCATAAACATTTGACAGCAGTAAACATACATAATCTAGCAAACATTTCTAATATTTTAAAGCTGAAATGTGGTGACATTTTACAACAAGAGAGTACATTAGCATCTCGCTGGAACACATTCATCTGCCTCAATATGTAGTGACAAATTCTGCACTACACAGATTTTGTCCAATCAAATGCTCTTGAGAATGAGAATGCTCTTCCCCCTTAAAGCACCTGCACAGACTAGCAAGTAAGAAATCACTAATTATCGCTGTGTGATGTAAAATACAGAAAGACCTATGCCTAATTGAAAAAGGATGATTCCATCAATACGTTTCACATAAATACACAATGTGCTGGTCAAGTCATTAAAATAGGGTCATTAACTTTAAGATAATCAAGTGTATCATTGAAAGATACAGTAAACAGGTCATCTACAGATATCATGATGTCTGAAGTATGATATATTTTGATGGCTGTACTCTGCTATATTATTTAGCTCACAAATATCGATTAAATTGCTAATAAGACTAATTCTGATGCTTAGCGAAAAGTCCCATAATATTACATGGTTATTAAACAGTACCATAGTGTTACAACAGCTTTTTGACATGGAATGTTTCTTTTGACATATTCCATTACAGTAACTTTAATAGTTTCGTTTAGTACCATAATATGGTAATCAATCATTAAGTGCACGGTACTTTTTGTAAGGGATAATCTAATTTAAATGTCCATTGTTTACAACTCTTTGTTTTCATGTGTCAACTCGAAATCTCCCTCAAGTGAATCAAGTTCCACTACCTGCCATGAGTTAAATGGAAGTATAAATTAGGCAAGTGTGCAGTGTTTATATCCACAAAGTAGATCTAAAGAAAGACACAAGTTTACACACTGGCTGTGTTTAAAACCTAGTGAACTCCCTAACTACACTTCATTTATGTGCGTCAGTCACAGACGAGTCACGCGCCTACGATTCCCCAAAATGCTGTCTAAGTAGGGAACTAACTAGGTTTTGAGATAGCCGTTGTGGCTGACTAATCGCTTTTAACGTTCTCACACGCTTATCTCTAACAACAGTTTGCTTCGTTATCTATAAACTGCCCAACAAACTTTAAATCTGATAGGAATCAAATAATAAAACAAGGGGGCTTTAATCCGTAGGCTGCCGCTTTGTTATTAACACTTTGAAGGGAGTTGAAATACTTTACATACCGGAGAGACAGATGCACTGTCTGAAGGGCTAACGTTAATAATATTCCCCGCCTGTACGACACGACCGATCCTTCCGCATTTCTCTTCGATGGATCTTCCCTAGGCACACGTGAATAACGTCTTCACAATATAACTGTGAACTGTGACACTGACATGCTGCCACAGAGACTAAAGCACCCGATCAAAGGCAAATCCTTCTTATGCCAATCCATTCACGGCACGGCAGCCCTCTGCCAGACTCGACCTGCACTCTCCAGTCAACTTCAGGATATTTAATGGACGTCGGCGTGAGGTGGCGGGAAAACCCGGACTGGATTTCTGTTCTCAATATAGAAAATCTGTGCAGCAATCAAATCTATACATAGACATACAGTATATATGTATCTATAATTAAAAAAAAAAACCTTTCTACTCTCTGCGCTTTAAGCTAACTGCTAAATGCGTGTACCACGTTTCGAGATGACGTCAGTTTCACTATGACATCGTCACTTCTTGACGCAACAACAATCAAACGAAATGTGAATGACTCATGAGCTACATTTATTACAGCCTATGGTACTTACAGTGAGGAAAATTATCATAATTGTATTATTATTGTTCTTGTTATTGTTTAATTATATTATTATTACACAATTACCATATACAGAAAAAAGTCAACAAATGATCATCGTCATGATTATTAATATTTTTTTTATATATAATATTATCATAAAGGCACTTGTCTAGTTCATTTATATACAGACACTCCAATAATATTTTGGTAAATCCATAATAATAATGATAGTAGTCGTATAGTTTTTTTAATTAGTAGTTTATTTTATAAGTAAGTGTATTATATTATTCTATTACGCAATGTTCATATTCAGACAATTACTCAGTTCATTCCTTTTTATTTAACAATGAAAAACTCACAATACGCAGTATTGCCAAAAAAAATCAAATAGATACAATATTTTATCATAAGAAATCTGCTAAATAAATGTAATGAAGTATCATTTGCAATGTAAACACAAAATAAATAGAATTGATGCGGTGCTGTGCGTTGACACGCAGTTACGTGTTAATTCTGCGACAGGAAATGAATCAGTGAAGGACATGAAATGGACGAAACTGCAGACAAACACGTGAAAAAGAAAACGTATAATCGTGACTTGGTTTATGTTTTATGTAAGTACATAGTCTATATTCGTAGAATAGACGCATGGATCTAACGTTGAGCGAATAGTTTTGTTGTCGTAGACGTATACGTTAGTGTTCACCCTGTGTTTGTAACAGGAAGAGCTGTCAGCTTCAGTTTCACACAGCTCCATATACAGTTGTGCAACCGATCAATGACCTTGATTTTAGGCCGGATTTCGTTTTTCTGTGTACAAGTATTCAGGTCATAGCTGCTGAAGACCTTTTCTATTTGTGAATCGGTGCAAAACTTCATTAAGTTGCGTGTGGAGTGAAATCTGTGTAATATTATTGCTGGCTCGTGGAATAAGCAACAGTAACCAAGGTAACAATATGCAAAAACATTGTTATTGCGTATTTTAATATATTTCGAGTTGCCGCACGTTACGCAATATTATAAAATTTAGCCAAAGTTATGAAAACAAGCTGACCAGACAACGAGGCACTATGAAAGTAGCAAAAAGAACTATGCAATCATCATAGGAATTTGTACAGTCATTTACCATGGTATTTTTTATTATAATTTTTTAGTTGACGTGCGTATCATTCAGTACCATGTCCAGGTTTAACAGATAGCCAGCATTAGGCTTTAGTTCAATTGGGATATTTAAGTAGCTTAATAAACGTACATTAGATCAAAACACTAACTGGTGTGAATCTTGAGACAAAACAATAGCAGTGACATATTTTTTAGATGGTTCAGTGAAAGTTGCTTTCAGTTAAGAGCCAGAATTAAATGTTTGATTGTTTGTCTTAATAAATAAGTATATAATAGCCAATAACAATACATTTTCATATTAAAATGCTCGAACGGTTCTTATTAAGCTAAAATAAAATTCATTGTATGGTTTGCTTCTCAGCCCAACCTGTAACTCGTTCACTTATCCTGATGGCACCTGTACATGATTTGGTTTGTCTTTCTAGTTTAGATTTAGAGAACTGAATCTGTTAACATTTCACCGAACCAGGTACTCATAAAGTAATACATTTACAACCCTATCCAACTGTTTATGACTGATAAGACTTTCCTGTGCGCTTGGTCCAGCCTGTTGCACAGATCAGCTGAGACATAATATCAATGCACATGTTTGTTTACCTCATTCCAGAGTGTGCTGAAGACATGAACATACTGCAGACCTGATAGCAGCCATCATGACGACAGAGGCTGTGATCCCAGCTCCTGTGCAGAAAGACTACCACTACTGGTTGCGCTCTTTCACAGCTGGAGGTGACGTTTCAATCACAAAATATTGATGTACTAAAGAATGCACAATCAGCCGCTCTTGCAAATCTTGAGCTATGGGAGTATCCATGCATAATAGTATTGGAGTTAAATTACTTGTATGGGCCATAAATGTGTGTTTTTCCACCCTTATTTTATTTTAAATAAATTGTGTAATTGTGTTTGCATTAAGTCTTTTAAACCCCTTTAACATAACAAATTTTCTTGAAGCATCCTCCCCTTGGATTTTAAGTTATTATTTCAATAATTTATCAAACCATTTACATATGTATGGTATGACATGCAGGCATAGATACACATTAAATATTTACTATTTTTGAAATATTTAACATTTAAATTGATTATTGAGTTGTATTTTGAAAATACCTACCTGCAAAGGTGTTGCAGGGTGCTGTGCCAAGTCCACCATAGCGCCACTCGACAGAGTGAAAATATTACTGCAAGCTCAAAATCCACATTACAAACACCTAGGTAAGTCAATCCCAAAATATTATTGATGGATAGATATTATTACAGCTGTTGAAACTTAGAATACAAATGCATTAGAATACAATTGGTTGAACATGTGATGTTATCTTGTGTGTTTTTTTGCAGGAGTGTTTGCCACACTTAAGGCTGTGCCAAAAAAAGAGGGTTTTCTTGGACTATACAAAGGAAATGGAGCGATGATGATCAGGATTTTCCCATATGGAGCCATCCAGTTTATGGCTTTTGATCACTACAAAAAGGTTTCTTTTGTCTCATAGTCATCATTTAGTATTGCCGACCAGTCTTGGGGAATAACAAACTAAACATAGGGACATTTACTAACTTAACAATATTTTTAGTAGCGTGACCGTTGTTCAGTTGTTCAAAATACTGTAGCTTTTTTTACGAGTTGTCACATTATATAACACAAGTAGTGTAAAAATAGTAAATAATCAAACACAATCTCCTAAACTGTCCTCTAGTCTGCTTTATTTAGTAGTTTCGGTTGATTCAGATGATTCATTTAAAGGAACCATTTCAAAAAAAGGATTCACAGATTTGATTTAGAAGTTGAGGAAGTTTGTGTGGGATGTTTTGTTTTGGTATCAAAATTACTGTTTTATTTGTGTTTTGGGTTTTTTTTATTGGTTGTATCCATTGTAAATATATCTGTACATTTCTTTCACCTCTTTTAATTGTTTTCACTGTAAACACATCTATACAAATGGTTAGCATGGATCAGTTACATCATCTGACGGTTATATAGTTTAAATTAAAACCTTGAAAAGCTTCAGTGTAGTTAACTACATTTTGTTAGTAGTTATCTTTTTTTAACTTCATATTTTTAGCTTGGAAAACTGCAGTTTCATATGAGCTTACATTGATGTTAACAGAACAATGATTTGTACTAAAGCCGAATGCACGATCTGTTTAAATTACGTAATGCTTGTAAAAAAACTGTTTCGGATGTACTTTCAGTTCCTTAACACACAACTGGGAATATCTGGGCACATTCATCGGCTTATGGCGGGATCTATGGCAGGTTTGTGATTCTTTTTCTTTTCTTGTTACTCCATGATGAGTGCTCTGTCTTTATCTCCATTGTGTTCCTTCTGCAGGGATGACCGCAGTTGTTTGCACCTATCCGCTCGATGTCATCCGAGCACGCTTAGCATTTCAAGTCACGGGAGAGCATCGCTACACTGGCATACGAAACGCCTTTCAGACTATTTACCTTAAGGTGTGAAGGGTGGAAAGGGGTTTAATTGAGAACCCATCTGTGCTTCCCTTTTGTGTGACAGTGTTTTATCTTTAAAGGAAGGAGGAATCTCTGGTTTCTACTGGGGTCTGACCCCCACAATCATTGGCATGGCTCCATATGCAGGTTTTTGTCTTGATTCATTTATGTGGAATGTACTGTACAATAGGCAAAACTGAGCCCACTTCCTCATGTCACGGTTTTCTCTATATTCCAGGATTTTCCTTTTTTACTTTCGGTACATTGAAGACTCTGGGACTGACTCACTTTCCAGAGCTCTTAGGCAAGCCGACTCTTGACAACCCTGATGTTCTCGTGCTAAAGACTCACGTCAATCTGTTGTGTGGTGGAGTCGCCGGAGCAATTGCTCAAACTATATCGTATGTTTATTCTTTTAAATCCCTGGATTTTTAGTTATTATTTGAAGTTGTTTTAAAGGAGTAGTTCACTTTTGAAAAAAACTTGCTGATAATTTACTCACCCCCATGTCATCCAAGATGTCCATGTTATTCTTTCTTCAGTCAAAAAGAAATTAAGGTTTTTGATGAAAACATTTCAGGATTTTCTCCATATAATGGACTTCGATGGGAACCAAACGGTTCAAGGTCCAAATGAGAGTTTCAGTGCAAACTGTTCAAAGGGCTTTAAACGATTCAAGGTGATGTAAGGGTATAATCAAGTGAAACGATCGCTCATTTAATAAATAAATAAAAAACTTTAAGTTTTATAAGCTCAAATGCTCGCCTTGCTCTGTTCTGTGATGAGCGTTCGTGACTTTCCTGTTCAAACGCATTCATCAAAATGAACAAATCTTTTTTCGAGTCATGACTCAAAGGCTCCTTGATAAGACCCTTATTCATCGTCTGGTGGCGTTTAAAGCCCTTTGCACTGAAAGTGTCTTTTGGATCTTTAACCGTTTGGTTCCCACTGAAGTCCATTATATGGAGAAAATCCTGAAATGTTTTCATCAAAAATCTTAATTTCTTTTCGACTGAAGTAAGAAAGACATGGAGATCTTGGATGACATGGGGGTGAGTAAATTATCAGCAAAAGTTTTTTTTAAATGTGAACTACTCCTTTAAGTTAAAGACCAACAAAATTGTGCAACATGTGTAGAACATTCTGGCTTAATATTTATGTGCAGATATCCACTAGATGTTGCCCGGAGGAGAATGCAGTTAGGTACATCATTGCCTGATTTTGATAAATGTCGGTAAGTATTTTAGGTTTTTGGCTCATAATTTTTTTTTTTTTTTTTATAATTGGATACCTGCGATTAAAAATTCTATACCTCTATACAAAATTCCATAATTAAAATCTTAAAAGTGAATTTAGACATCATCACAACATTGTGAAGTAGTGTATATATATATATAGCCATATAATAATACTAATAATAATTATAATTATAATTTAAATTAACTTTTCTTTTTTTGAATTTATTTTAAAATGTAATTTAGTCACAATCGCAAAGCTAAATTTTTAGCAGCCATTACTCTATTCTTCAGTGTCCATACACACAACAACAAATACATGCGTATTCACAAACACACGCACTATATATATATATATATATATATATATATATATATATATACACATACATACATACATACATATAAATTATATATTTGTATTGCATTAGATCTCCACAGTTTGGACTCAGTTCTCACCAGCATATATCTGTCATCACTAATATGTTTTTGCTTAATTCTTTTGAGCAGCAGCCTCACACAAACTCTGAAGTACGTGTACTCCCAGTATGGCATTAAGAGAGGACTGTACCGTGGCCTGTCCCTCAACTACATCCGCTGTATACCGTCACAAGCCGTTGCCTTCACCACTTATGAGTTCATGAAGCAAGTTTTTCATCTAAACTAGAAAAAGCAGTGACTGACTTGAAGCCCTAAAGGAACAAGTTGAAACGACCCCTTGCAACATGACAGAACCCTTGCCTGCCGTTCCAGTCAACAGTCATGTGAACTCCAGTTCTTACAAAACACCCACAGAAACGGCAAACCTGTGGCTTCGCACACCCCAGCAACAGTCACTATGGATACAGAGACAAAAGCTTGCTTTTCCATTATGTGTGGATCAGGAACATGTCCCCTAATAACCGACACTGGAAATACTATAGACTTCCGTCTGAAACTTGCCTGTAAGAAGCCATCCTATCTCATATTGAACAATATGACTTAGCTTTTTACTCATATACATTAAGCAAAACACAAATTCACAGAATATTTGACCTGTTGAATGGACAGTTTCAATATGTATATCACAGTGCTTTTAACTGTGACTGATGATATCGTTTTTTAATGTCAGAAACTTAAATATGGAAGTTGACTTTTCTTCACTAAATTTGATTTATATATGTAGCTTTTTGTTTCAGTCACCTCAAGTCTTATTGGCTGATATTTGTCTCTTTTAGTGATCAATATGACTTACCTCTACATTTCAGTAATATAGCGAATGGGAGACAGTGTGTGTAATGTTGTCTATGCAGTATTCAGTCATGTTCGCATGCCGTCGTTACTGTGGCTCAAACTATATCTGATCGATGCCTTACAGTGCAGTTAAATTCACAATTCACTCCTTTTTGGAAGAGCGCAATCAAGTGAGAATGTGTGTGGTAAACATCACAGCTGATATGTATATGAATCTGTTAAATTATTGTTCTGATTTGTGATGGGGGAAAAATGGCTCCCTTAAATAAAATAATGACTTTGCCTTTCTATATGCACAGAAGTTTTATCAAATAATTATTTCTTTCATCGGTTATGAATCTCTATTACTATTATACAGTAATATTATATCCACTAAACTATATAATATTATTATCCACTGAAATTAATTCTTTTTATAAATTGAAAATGTTTGTATATGTATGTATATATGTGTGTGTGTATATATATATATATATATATACACCCACACATATATAAAATGCCTGGTTATGTTTATAGTGTTTAAAGGGAACTGAGCACCCTCAAACTTGCATCATTTTCCTTCCTGTTTGTTGCCATGTGGTGGCGGTGTTTCAGTATTTCGAGTCCTAAAGGCTCTTTGAAATTGTGCTTTTTGGGTTCATGTGCATTGTTTTGCTGCATGTGTTTCCAAAGATAAGGGGGAACTCTTTTGAATCTGTGTGAATATGAGTAAATTCAACCTAAACTGATGCTATCGTTTTATGACCGGTCGAATACATGTATGAGTAGAGAAGGCATGATTCAATTGTCACATTCAGGTTTATCTTCACCAAGTGTCGTTCTTTTCTGATTCTTGAGAACTGATATAAAGTTCATCTTCTGCTTTAGATAAATCACCTTTATTTATTTATTTTGCGTAATTACAATGTATCATATTTGTATAATTAATGTACAGGCCTACTATGTCAGATTGAAATGGTGGTATGCATTGAACAAATTAACATTTAAAGAAATAAATACATTTTAATTATTTTACATGAAGATAAAAGCTTTTCATCTTGTGCTGGAGTTTCATCCCTTTCCAAACTTGACATCGAGTGAGATTCCTATCGTTCTCTAATTTATGCCTAGACATGCATTTACTATGGCATGGTATACCTCCCACTTAGCATTCGTTTTGCATTTCCTCTTTTATTTGTAAGGTACTGTTGTTTGATAGCTTGTCTTATTTGACTGGAAAATATGTCATAAACAAAACACTGCTTATAGCAGATATGTTATCGTAGTCCACTGTAATTTTTTCCCTTCAGTTGGCTGTTTTGAAAAAAATAAGAAAAAAATATTATTCGAGAGCCAGCACTTTACAATTATTCACTTTACACTATCGTTTAAAAGTTTGGGGTCAGTAAGATTTTTTTTTTTAAATAAATACTTTATTTAATAAAATCCAGGGAAAAAAATCTCAATGTTTACACAAAAATATAAAGCAACACAACTGTTTTTAAAATTGATAATAATAAATAATTATCGATTAGGAATTCAGCATTAGAATGATTTCTGAAGGATCGTGTGATGATGCTGACAGGAATAATACATTTTAAAATATATTAAAGTAGAATGCAGTTATTTGGATTGATACAATATTTTACAATATTTCTATTTTTACTGTATTCTCTGATTAAATAAATGTATTAATTTTAGCACAAGGGACTACTTAAAAAAAAAAAAAAAAAAAAAAACATCCTACCAACCCCAAACGTGAACGGTAGGCTAATGTTAATTAAATACATTTATATATATATATATATATATATATATATATATATATATATATATATATAACATAAAAACAGTTTTATTGGTAGATTATTTACATTTTTTTAAAAAGAAAGAAAGAAATTTATTTTCCAAAACTCCACATTTTGGATGTTTTTTTCAGCAGTGTGTCATCTGGTAAACCGCAGCACAAAAAAAGAGTCAAATTCAAAGATAAGCGTGAAGAAACACCTAGCCTTTAAGATAAACGAGAACTAAAATATCTGATAAGCTTGCCATATAGGACTTTATCTCTTGACGATTTAAAGTAATTTATAAAGTGCATGATGTAGCTCACTAATACTTCTTAGTAAGTTGTTTGAATCCAACCGCAAATCTAACCATTATCACGATCTACATTTCCGTGTGTGATGACGAGTGCGATGTCTATGGCTGGCTAGTGTGAGCCAGTTAAAGAGAGAGAACGGGAGAGAGGGGGGAGAGAAGAGGAAATGCTGTTTATTTGCGACTCTTCAAAGTGCATTCGAGTTACTTGCAGAGCTCATCTGCAGCTTGACAATGCCCAACTACACAGTGACTGTCGCCACTGGCACTCAGTGGTTTGCTGGAACAGATGACTACATTTACCTGACCCTGGTGGGATCCGAGGGATGCAGTGAGAGAACCCTCCTGGATAAACCCCTCTACAATGACTTTGAGAGAGGAGCGGTAAGAAACTAATGTATTACCTGCTAAAAATATGCGATAACAGTACAATGTTGCATGGAATTACACGCACCTACCCTTACGAAAGTTTGCTACACTAACCATAGCTTGACCACCATGGTATTTGTAGTAAACCTGTGGTTATAGAAATGGTAATCCATCAGCCAAAGAAACATATTTGCTACACTTTTACTATAATAAAACCATGGTTGATTTTACCCTAGCCCTATATGAAATGTAAAATTATTACGCTGTAATAAGAAAACCTTAAAATAAAGGGTTGCACTTTATTTTTTTGACACTGTAATTATACATTATGTACTGTGTAATATTAATTACATAAACTATAGTGTTAGATCAGGGGTTGGTTGGGGTTAGTTGCATATAATTTTGCATAATTTATTTATTACTATGGTAACTACATGTAACATATTTAACAATAACACTGTAAAATAAAGTGTTACCAAATATAGTGTAGCCCTATATGCAAAGATTATGTATAACTATATATTAGACATTTGAGTTTGTTCCATTGTATCTGAATTATATTTAATGTATTGTGCAATTAAAAAATTGCATGGCAGAAATTACAGTAATAGACTTTCTCTTCGTGAGTTAAATGTGCTAACCTTTATAGTTTTTTTTTTAAAGCTGATATTCTTTCAGGGCTGTTGATTAATTTAACTCAAAGCATACATAGACCACAAGTATTCTGATTAATAAGTGCTTGGAAAAAGGGTGGATCAAAATGGAAACTGCTATTTTAAAAATGCCAGATCAAATTTTGGGAATGTTTTGTCTAGGGCTGGGCGATAAAACGATAACGATAATTATCGCGATATAATTTTTCTCGATAAAACGATATCAAGAGGTCGATAAAAAGGTTCGATAATGTTTATGCGCCAAAAGCGGAACGAAACTCATTTGAACCGCGCGCGCCACACGGAGCATTTATCCGCTCGGGTCAAAGTCCAAACGGCAGTGAGCGCAACACAAGCTCGCTAGAGCAGACGCGATTGCTTTGATCGTCTCGCTCAAGACATCCAGCGAGAAGCGCTTGAGTTCAGCGAAGAACACAGATGTCAAGTTTAAACCAGTTTAGGGCAGATGAAACACCGCTGACATAAAGGAGAAACACTGCGTGCAACGATCCAGTCAGAATCTGAATTGATACTGAATCCATTTAGCCATGGATTTACTGTAAGGTTAGCCTAGTAATATTAACTGCACCATGAAATGTGGGATATACATATTTAATTGTATAATATTATTAATGTAGACAATGCATTAAATGTCTTATGGAATATAAGTACAGCATTTAATAATGTATTTAACTGTTAGGCCACTGTTTTCATACAAATAGCACAGAAAATAAAGTTACATTTTGCCATGATAGTGAGGTGCTAAGTTATAGGCTATACCTGGATTTATCTGTGGTTATCATCATCTAAATGCATGAGACTGGATGACCAATGTTTCATTTTAATAAAACTTAGTCAGAATATTACTTTTGCCAAATAAAAATGTGGTTGTTAGATTAAAAAAAAATGTTACTGTTTTTGTTAATGAACATAATTTTAAAATTAGCTTAGTATTAGCTTGAGTTAGGATGCAGATTTACTGTCAACTCACTGTCAAATATACATTTTGAGACAAAGCATGTAATTTTAATATTGCAGCATGTACTGCAAACTGTGCTGAAGAAATATTTTTCTATTGAGATATTTATTTTAAGGAAAAATGTTTGAATGTTCTACCTCATATTTGTGAAATGTTCACCTGTTTGGCAAGTGTTTGTCATGATATGTTCTGACAATAAAGAGTAGGCTAGTTTAAAACCACAATTTACGCTCTGGATTTACAACTTTCACTTAGGAGCAAAAATCTGCCTTTAAACTTGAAAGAAATAAAGATTTGACATATATCGTGATAATTATCGATATCGACTGATATGAAAAAAATTATCGTGATAATTTTTTTTGGCCATATCGCCCAGCCCTAGTTTTGTCCCATATTTAATGATTATGGCTTCATGACTAATCAAAAACAATCAGAATCTCTTCATAACAACACATCTTTATTGTCACAAGTTCACAATTGCATGTGTCATTTAAAGACTATGTACTGACTGTCTATGCATGTCTTTTTTGAGCAACTGTTTTTAAATAACATCTTACATATGGTGTAATTCAAGGTGGACTCATATGACATCAGTGTCGGAGAGGACCTGGGTGAAATTGAGCTGTTGAAAATCGAAAAGAAGAAATACTGGGTGCATGACGACTGGTACTGCAAATATGTCACGGTGAAGACACCCTATGGAGATTACGTTGAGTTTCCCTGCTTTCGCTGGCTAGTTGATGACAAGGAGGTGGTCCTCCGAGATGGCAAGGGTAGGTTCTGATTGTCTGAGCACATTTTTTTTCCTGTAATAGAGCGCTAAACTTTACCATAATATAATGTTTCATTGTTTGCTGTGCTTCAGCTCGATTGCCACAGCATGACAAGACCGGATTGGCGAAACAACACAGGCACAAAGAACTAGAACAGAGACAGAAGACATACAGGTTTGGTGCAACTTTTAGAAAGAGCTTAACAACTAAATTAGTTCTGGTCCCCAGGAAAAAGGCTCTTTCCTCATAAATGCATATGTGGTTAAGTCTGATTTCAACAGACCATTCGTTTTCCTCTTCTCACTTTTCTCTACTCACTTCTTGCCTCATATTCATAGGCTTTATTCAGTCACGCAACTTTCACGCACTGCATTTTGTTTCAGAGTTTGAGGGGAAATCAAAACGTCAATGACGGAGAAAACAGAGTGATCAGTGGAAATTATTCTTACGGTTATGATCAGAACAGTGTATTCAGAACATCTGGATGATACAGTCAGGCATTTAACTTATTCAAAATAATATTTGAGATGTATGTATATATATATATATATATATATATATATATATATATATATATATATGTTGCCTATAAAGTGTATATACTGTATAGCCTACTAAAACACTTTTTTACACTCTTTAATCTGATATTTATTCTCTGTATTTCAAAGTTTATATTCTACACTCTTAAAAGGTTCTTTATTTGCATCGATGATTCAAAGAAAACCTTTTAAACATTCATGGCTTTCCCATTGCACAAAAGCTTCTTTATGGAAAAAAGGTTCTTTAGATTATTGATAATGTTCTTCACACTTAGAAAAAAAAGTATTTTAAGAACTGTTTATTAATAGGTTCTTCTTTGGGGAACTGAAAATGTATCTTCTATGGCATCAATGTAAAAAAACAACAACCTGTTGAAACCTTTATTTTTAAGAGTGTACCTAAGAGGTACCACGCGACCTATTTAAAGGGGTCCTATTATGTTGTTCAACTTTAGTTAGAGGGTAATGGTGCTGTTTGAGCATAAAAAAAGATCTGCAAGGTTACAAAGCTCTAAGTCCACTCAAACAGAATCCCCTTTTCAAGAACTACAACTCAATAAAGTCATAAGTTTACTCATTTAAATAATTCCCACCCACGAAATATGCAAAAAAGGGGGACGAGGCATTAGAGAAGACTCTTGTGGCTATGTCAAAAAAATCAAAGAGACGCTGATTTCTTTTAGCCTGACAAACTCAGAGTGGTTTAAATTGATTTTAAACACTGTTCCTGAACATTAAAACCCAAATGTTTATCTTCGCTGCACATTTTATGGAGAACAGCTTGTTTGCTAGCTTCTGTAAGCTCTCGCTTTTGTAAGACGGTTGACCGCTCTTTTGGAAAATTACCATAGTTAGTGATCGATTACTGTTTGCATTATCTTAGTTTCCGACAAATATCACTATTAAATGGTATATAACATCGTATCTATGATGTATACGAAAATTACATAAAAAATACCACTCTGAAACATCCTGAGAAGTCCGTTCTTGCAAAGTCTGGATAAAATCTGTTCTGCACAGTCCTCTTGTACGTTACCATTGTCAGGGTATGAATCAGGCAGGAATTGGTTTGAAATTGATTCATATTTAATATTAATATCATCATTAATATTTATATTAGAACAGAACTTGCAGTTAGGGAGAGGTCAGCTAACCAATCACAGCACATTTCGTATTTCGGAAGGAGGGGCTTTATCAAAATCAGTGTGTTTAAGCCAGACTGGGTAGAGAGGTGCTGTAATAATGCAAAATATGTTAAAAATAATGTGTTTTTTGAACGATCAAGCATGAAAACTTGAAAGCAAAATATAGTATGTGAACGTTTCTGTGACGTTACAAAGTGTTTGAATATTTAATGAAGCAAGCACTGTTCAGTTTGTTGCTAAACAACTGGGTGCCATTTTCTAACACTGTATCATTTCACACCTTTATAAAAACATTTATTCACCCTCGTGTCGATCCAAACCTGTAAGACCTTTTTCTTGTGTGGAACACAAAAGAGTAGGCCTAAATATTTTGTTTTGATATATTTCGATATTTTAAAGAATGACACGACAGAATTTTTTTATGTAGACTATCTCTTTAAAAGGAGAGGAAATGTGGTTGAGTGTGAAGAGCCTACCAGAGAACACTAATTATAGGAACAGAAATTTGTCTTGTAACTCACAGGACTGAATCTGGGACGTCTGCCATGATACCATCATTACCACATATTTGACCACACTACCCAGGAAATCCAAAATGATTTATTTCATAATATTGATAAATAAATGATTTGGTGCTGATGTAAAAGAATTTGACATTTTAAAACCACGATGTTGTTCTTCATGTTGAAGATGGAAGGAGTGGCATCCCGGCTTCCCCATGAGTATAGATGCCAAAGCACATAGTGAGCTTCCACGAGACATTCAGTTTGACAGCGAGAAAGGAGTGGACTTTGTGCTCAACTACAGCAAAGCGTAAGATTCATTTGGTTTTCTGGTCTGTTCAGTCAGATATTTACATAAAGGAAACGTCTGTTTGTATTTATGCACATTTGCATGTTTCTTTTTGTGTTTTGCATGTATCTCTAACAAGGTCTGGATACACATGTGCATTGTTTTTGTGGCGTTATACATTTGCAAAGTTCTCGCTGAACTGTGTTGTAGCTACTATAAGAGTGTGACTGTTACAAGGGGGAAATTGCAGATTCAATAGATTGTGTTGTTGATATAAATAGTTTTGAGAAGTGTCTCTCTCAGTCACAAGCATGTAGCCTACGCGCTTATCACCCATATGCAGATACAAAAAGTTGAAATGTTTTTTTCATGCATCAAGATCAGGTGCAGGAGTTGTCTGGTTCAGTGTGTGGGTGTGAGAAACTGCCTTGGTAATGTTTGTGAAACCGAAGTGCACTTTTGTACTGAATGTGCAGCGAAGTGTAATTTAAAAATAGACTTTCAGATAAAATAATATCAATTAAATAAAAGTCCACTTGAGAGCTAGAGAAAGTACACTTTTATGATGATGTTTCTTAAAGGAGTAGTTCACTTTAAAAAAAAAAAACTTTTGCTGATAATTTACTCACCCCCATGTCATCCAAGATGTCCATGTCTTTCTTTATTCGAAAAGAAGGTTTTTGATGAAAACATTCTAGGATTTTTCTTCATATAATGGACTTCAATGGGAACCAAACTGTGCAAGGTCCAAAAGACAGTTTCAGTGGAAACTGCAAACTGTTCAAAGGGCTTTAAACAATTCTAGACAATGAATAAGGGTATTATTAAGCGAAATGATCACTCATTTAAAAAAACAAAGTTTTATAAGCTAAAATGGTCGCCTTGCTGTGTTCTGTGATGCACGTTCGTGACTCTCCTGTTCGAACTCTTTCATCAAAATGAATGAATCTTTTTTCTTGTCATTTTAGTTCATTCAACAAACGAAATGAACGAGTTGACTCGGGAAAAGATTTGTTCATTTTAACGAACAAGTTTGAACAGGAGAGTTACGAATGTGCATCACAGAACAGAGCAAGGTGACCATTTGAGCTTATAAAACGTAAACTTTGTTTGTTTGTTTTTTAAATGAGTGATCGTTTCGCTTGATAAGACCATTATTCATCGTCTAGAATCATTTAAAGCCCTTTAAACAGTTTGCAGTTTGCATTGAAACTGTCTTTTCGACCTTGAACAGTTTGGTTCCCATTGAAGTCCATTATATGGAGAAAAATCCTGGAATGTTTACATCAAAAACCTTAATTTCTTTTTGACTGAAGAAAGAATGACATGGATATCTTGGATGACATGGGGGTGAGTAAATTATCAGCAAAAGTTTGATAGTTAACTTTAAAGGGATAGTTCTCCCAAAATGAAAATTCTGTCATCATTTACTCAACCTGAAGATGTTCCAAAACCTGTATGAATTTCTGTCTTCTACTGAACACAAAGGAAGATATTCTGGGTAACCAAACAGTTTATGGACCCCATTGACTTCCATAGTATACAAAATTAAAATAAAAAAAATACTATGGAAGTCAATGGGCCCCAACAACTGTTTGATTACCAACATTCTTCAAAATATCTTCTTTTTTGCGTAGCAGAAGAAAGAAATACATAAAAGTTTGGAACATCTTGAGGTTGAGTTCATTTTCATTTTTAAAAGAAATATCCCTTTAAGAAACGTAGTCATAAAAATGTACTTGCTCTAAATACTCTCAAGTGGACTTTTATTTCATTGATTATATTTTATCTGAAAGTATTTTTTAATTACACTTCACTGCACATTCAATACAATTAAGTGAACTTTGTTTTCACAAGCGTTACCAAGGCAGTTTCTCACAGCCACATACTGAACATACGGACACATATACATGATATTAAAGCATAGTTTTTGTTTAACTTAAATGCTTAGTCAGTACATACGGAAACTAAATTTCAAAGACAATAAAAGTGTGAAAATACATATAAAGATGGGTCAAAAACTAACTGCATTTAATACAATTTAAACTAGTGCCTACTCTTTTAAAAGTATGCTAAAGTGTACTTCTTTTTTTCACAAGGCTAGACTATCCAAAATCTTGAGTCAAAATTGAAAATGACATATAATTGGCCTAATTTTAATTTACTCAACTAGCTCAAAATTTAGCACCAAATACTGTATCTCTTTTTACATATTATTGCAATATATACTGTATAATCAGTGCCCATGTGTAACGCGTTTTTATATTTGGCTGTGTTCTATTCCTTAGGATCGAGAATCTTTACGTAAACCAGTTCATGCACATGTTCCAGTCCTCATGGGGAGATTTTGCAGACTTTGAGCGTATATTCATGAGAATTAAGAACACAATATCAGGTTTGGACAGTCTGATCTGTTGAACATTTGCACATGACACACAATTATTCAGCTCACAAACACGTTCGTCTCTTATCATGCATGAATCACCTATTGGGAATTTGCAGCACCGCTGTTTGTTTAATCATTAATAACTGTTAAATACCTAGAGTACAATATTTAGTTTTTGTGTTAGGTTTAATACTCTTTATAATCTAGAATAATACACCAAATAGACTAATACACCAAATTTTGAATGTGTTTAATTTAGGTAAGGTAAAAGTATCTTCAGGTATACATTAACCACCACAAACACTTTTTATTTGCACAGAGTATGTGATGCAGCACTGGAAGGAAGATTTCATGTTTGGATACCAGTTCTTAAATGGCTGTAATCCAGTGGTCATCAGGAAATGCACAGAAATCCCTGACAAGTTTCCAGTCACACATAAGATTGTGGAGAACAGTCTGGAGAGAGGTCTGACGCTGGAAGAAGAGCTCAAGGTACGCAACACACATGAGCCATTCACAGGTTGTGTCAGTTCAACACTACCAACGTGATAGTGCGTGGTTATAGTACAAGTTCGTGTCTTGCTTTTCAGGAAGGAAACATCTTTATTGCTGACTATGAGTTATTAGATGGTGTTACTGCCAATGCTACTGACCCATGCACTCTTCAATACTTGGCTGCACCCATCTGTCTGCTGTATAAGAACATTCAGAACAAAATCATGCCAATTGCC
This sequence comes from Cyprinella venusta, assembly GCA_038021265.1. Taxonomy (NCBI): domain Eukaryota; kingdom Metazoa; phylum Chordata; class Actinopteri; order Cypriniformes; family Leuciscidae; genus Cyprinella; species Cyprinella venusta. The sequence continues at coordinate 29,254,756 of CM075869.1, read as the reverse complement.
ATCCAGGTATCTACACTTAAACACAAGCACATATGCTGGAACACACCAGACAGTTTTCACAGCACAATGCGTGATAAGATCATTTCAGCTTCTGCATTTCTTTTCTCACGCTCTTTTGCTACTGTTTTAAATTACACAAACTGTTCAGTTAGTAGATGCTTTTGTCCAAAGTGATTTAAAACAGGACGAATACAAGCAATTTAATATAAAGGCGACAAATATTTTATTGAAAATAAAAAGCTATTTAAAAATGAGATAGAGAGAGAAATAGAGAGAGTTTTTTAATAGCTTTTTACAGCTATAAAAAACTCTCTCTATTTCACTTTTTCTCTCAAAGAATTAAAACTGTTTTAGTGATGAAAAACACTATGAACACTAGACTTAAGCCTAGTCCTAGACTAAAATGCATGCAAAATGCATTTTTACTCAAAGCAACTTGCACTGGCATATGTCAGAGCCAATGTTTTGTTTCAAGATTGCACACCAGTAATGTTTTTGCACAAAAGCGTGTTTATAAAAGCTACTTAAATATCCTAACTGAACTAAGGCCTAATCCTGGCTTAATCTAAGTGCACTTTTCATTGATAAAATGTCTTTTATTAGTAGGTATGCATTGCTTTTTGCAAAAAATACATAGCAATAAATGTTGACAGAAGATGGAATAAATATATGTTTGTGGGGGGAGGAAATAGGCAGGTTTTCACACCCCATTTTTTAGACTGTCTTCAACAGTTTTAAGGATATAATACTCAACAATGGTCTAAACTGATGAATTTGCCAATGGTTTTTCTTAAAGGGATAGTTCACTTTGAAATTTTATTTTTGGTATGTTTTAGCTTACCTCAAGGGCATCCAAGATGTAGGTGTCTTTGTTTCCGCTGTATAGTTTCAATTTTGATATTTTTAAGTCAAACTGTTCTTGTCTGTCAGTCATATGCAGGTCAATGGTAACCACCTCAAAGAGCATGCACCGAGAAGTCCAAATTAAACATGATTTAATGACTCGTGAATGTAAGTACACTTTGATGGCCTAAGACACGAAACGAGCGGTTTGTGTGAGAAAACGAACCGTATTTATATCGTTTTTGCCTCTTACCACAGCCACATCCAAGTGATCTGAGGACGCGGGTGCTTTGTGGCTGTGATAACAAGAGGTAAAAACGATATAAATACTGTTCGTTTTCTCACACAAACTGCTTGTTTCGTGTCTTAAGCCATCAATGTCTACTTACTGTACATTTACGAGTCATTAAATCATGTTTAATTTGGACTTCTCTGTGCATGCTCTTTGAGATGGACCCCATATCCCTCCATTATATGACTGACTGACAACAATTAACGGTTTGACCTAAAAATGTCAAAATTTAAACTACTGCGGAAATAAAGACACGTACATCTCAGATGCCCTTGGGGTAAGCTAAAACATACCAAAAATTAATTTCAAAGTGAACTATCCCTTTAAAACATATTAAAAACACATAGACATATAAACAACATTTAAAACTTGATTTTCACCACAGGAGTCTTTATAAAATTATTATTTCCTGTAATGGCAAAGCAGAAAATCTGAATTTTTAGCATCATAAGTTTTCAGCAATGATTATAATATGCTGATTTGGTGCTAAAGAAACATTTCTAATTATTGTCAATGTTGAAAACAGTTTTGCTGCGTAACATTTTGTGGTGGCAACCGTGATACTTCTTTCAAAAAGAATTACAGGAAGTTTGTGGGTGATGGGTGGGGGATGGGGGATGAGAATATGGTAATAATAACTGTCATGCACCAAAATCACATTCAAAAAGACCACTTGGTGTAGGCCAGGCTTCCTCAAATCCGTTTCTAGAGGACCACTGTCTTGCAGAGTTTAGCTCCAACTCTAATCAAAGAAACCTGAACAAGCTAATCAAGGTAATTACAGCTAGGTGAGTTTGAGGTTAGCTAAACTCTGCAGGGCAATGGCCCTCTAGGGCTTGATTTGAGGAACCCTGTATGCGCTACATACAAGTTTTCTGAATTTTCATAGCTTTGTTCAAGGTAAATAGGGAAGGACGTCATGCAAGTCATAGGCCTATATTGATATTATATTTCATATGTTGAGTGAATGGAATTTGAGAAATAGTGAAGTCTCACACGCACACCATTACACAATTTGAAAACCATGACTTATGCGATTGTCTATAAAATGACTTAAAAATGAGCTCTTGTTCATTTGGATAGCTGGATCAGACACCAGGAGAGGATAATCCAATCTTCCTTCCAACTGATGATGAGTATGACTGGTTGTTGGCCAAGATATGGGTGAGATCTTCAGACTTCCACATACACCAGACAGTCACACATCTTCTCAGGACACATCTGATATCTGAGGTCTTTGGCATAGCCATGTTCAGACAACTGCCGGCAGTTCATCCCGTTTTTAAGGTAATTCCTTCTTCTCTTTCTATGGAATTTATTCTATAACATTGGTTTGAATGTTTATGCATGGTTGATGATCCATTCTAAAGGCATCTTCTGCTCTTCCAGTTGCTGTTACCTCACATCCGTTTTACAATTGCCATCAACACCAAGGCTCGTGAGCAGCTGATCTGTGAGTGTGGACTTTTTGACAAGGTTAGTTTCTCTCTTTCTCCACAGTTCACTTCCTCCATAAGCAAACTCTGTCTAGAATGTTCTCTATACGGGCCAGATTGACTAACAGCTTGCAGCAGCGTCTTTTTGCATTGCCTGTCAGGATTTACTAAAGACACACAGTGAAGAATTTTACGAATTTAGTTATTTTTGTGGCTGACCTTGCACATGCATTTGTAGGAGTTTCCCTTTCAGGCACAAAATTTATGGGAGGAGAGTTTTCAGTTGAATCAGGCATGGTGGTTTAGTTACTAAGGTCTGTGTTAGTCAAATTACTGGTTTTTGCAACATTATTCAATGCCTTAATGGGATACTCCACTTTTTTGGGAAATAGGCTCATTTTATAACTCCCTCAGAGTTAAACAGTTGGGTTTTACCATTTTCGAATCCATTCAGCCGATTTTCTGATTTAGAAGAATGTCAGTAACCAGACAGTTTCTGGTCTCATTGACTTCCATAGTAGGAAAAAATATGAATCTCGATATGAATCCGAAATACTTTGTGACAAAGTCCGAAATAAATAATTAACAGAAAAACAAATCACTTTGTAGGACTCGTCACTTGCCATTTGAAGCTTCTTGTAGCAGCCTTTTTTTTGAGCCTGGGTTCTCCTAAGGTTTTTTTTTCTCCATTGGGTCATCTGATGGAGTTTTAGGACACCATCGGGTCACATGATGGAGTCTTTCGGTTCCTTGCCACTGTTGCCTTTGGCTTGCTCAGTTGGGGATACTCAAATTAAATAATAATAATAATAATGATGACCCAAATGACCCATCATTGATCAGCTCTACCAAACTTGATTGTCTTTTTATTTCCATGAATAAACAAACACTGTTAAGTTGTCTTGATTGATATTGTGAAGCAGCTTTGATACAATCTGTATTGTGAAAAGCGCTATATAAATATATTTGACCTGACTTGACTTGACCAGCCTACTTTCCTACTGGATCCTGCAGCATATCTGGCAACCTCAAGTCAAGATACACCGCTCTACAGTAATTAGTAATTTGAAAGTGATTGCAGTACCAGTTTTGGCCACAATCTTACATACGGCTGTTTTAAAAATAAAGCTTCTAAATCAGGATGATGCCATAGAAGAACAATTTTGTTCTCCAAAGAACATTTCAGCGATCAGTTCTTAAAAGAACCATATATTTTCTTAATGTGATGAACATTTTATTAATCTTTTTCAGTACTCTATCTTTGTGTGTGTATTACAGGCTAATGGGACAGGTGGAGGTGGCCACGTAGAACTGGTCCAGAGGTCCATGAAAACCTTCACATACAAGTCGTTGTGTTTCCCAGAGGCCATAAAAGAACGAGGCATGGACAGCCAGGAGGAACTACCCTACTACTTCTACAGGGATGATGGCTGCAAAGTCTGGGAGGCTGTGACAAGGTACGTTACATGTCTGATAAAAAGAAGAATAAACATTCAGTTGTAAAAAGGAATGAAAAATATTTTATAAAAACTTGTTTTTTGTTTAGTAATTTGATCTTGATTTGCTCTCTTTCTAGTTTTGCGACAGATGTAGTGAACATCTACTATGACAAAGATGAGACAGTTCAGGGTGATGAAGAGATCCAGGCATTCGTGAAAGATGTTTGCAGCTTTGGAATGCAAGATTTTGACAAATGTGGTAAATATCTTCTTAAAACAAATTTAAAAAATGCATGATGCAAAGGGAGTACGCTTGAGTATACCTTTATAAAGAGTACTTATTGTAAGAAGAATATACTCACAGTTAGTGGAAACTGAATATAATGTTGTCAGACAAGTGTACACTCTTTAAGTAAACTTAAACTTAAACCCCCATGTCATCCAACATGTCCATGTCTTTCTTTCTTCAGTCGAAAAGAAATTAAGGTTTTTGATGAAAAACCCGCTTCTTTTTTTTTTTGAGACTGCTTCTCTTTCAAGGTAGTGACGAAACTGTACCGCTATTTGTTTATGAATATGAAACAGAATATATGTGTATGACATCAGTAACTTTCAAGTTGCTTGTTCAGTTCACAGTTCAGCAGGTGAACTGAACCACATCTTTTAGTTGGCAAATATTTAACTTATAACTAGTTATAGGGCTACTGGCCTTCAATTTCTGGCCTGTAAATGTGTCTGACCTCTGAATGAACCCTATATTGATGACTAGTTGTCATTGTTTGCAGAGTTTCCCAAGAGTTTACAAACCAAAGAGCAGCTAGCGGAGTATCTAACTATCGTCATATTCACTGCTTCTGCACAACATGCCGCAGTAAACTTCGGCCAGGTGACATTACACACTATGATGTATCTGGCATATTTTGTTGGAAAGTGAAATGAACGGCAAAACTAATATCCATGTTCTGACTCTATTCCAGTTTGACTGGTGTTCATGGATTCCAAATTCCCCCCCAACCATGCGAAAACCTCCTCCCACAAAGAAGGGCGAGGTGGATATGAAGTACATCGTGGAGAGTCTGCCTGATCGAGGACGCTCCTGCTGGCATCTGGGCGCTGTGTGGGCTCTCAGTCAGTTTCAAGAAAATGAGGTATGAGTGCATATCTACATGAATACACACAAGCTCGGATGTGTGAACAATGACAGATTCTGAAATGTATGATTTTTGCAGCTGTTTCTAGGTATGTATCCAGATGAACACTTCATTGAGAAACCTGTGAAAGAGGCGATGGTGAAATTCCGCAAGAAACTTGGAGAATTGAGCAAAGCCGTCAAGAGCCGAAATGAGGGGAAGAAGCTGCCTTACTACTATCTGTCTCCAGACAGAATCCCAAACAGTGTGGCTGTGTGATTCACCAGTTACACGAAACCATGCAGACGTGTCATGCTAGTAGTAAAAAGTGTTTTATCAGAGTGTTTTATGGGATATATCAAGGTCGCTATGTGTAATGTAAGTGACGTTTCGTAATAATAAGAAAATATGCAATAACAATGTAGTAGCCAGAACTGATTTTATCTTAATGTCAGCCGTTTGCTATGGGTTTTTTTACGGTTTATTTTACCCATATGCATATTTTAGCATCATTTTCTTCATTCTTGATCATTACAGGGTGAACATCTTGAGTTTAAAACAGCTTGTTTGTTTGAAATTTTTTTGTAACAGATTAAGATCACACTTTATTTTAGTGTCATTGTTATATGTTACGTGTAGTTACTATTGTAATAACTATAAATTATGCATAATTACATGCATTTAACCCCAAACCAAACAAAACCCTAATCCTAACCCTATGGACATGTTACTTCATATTACTCAGTACTTAAAAGTATAAATACAGTGTAACAAGGACACATTAAAATAAAGTGTAACGCATATTAATTGTATCTTTTTTCTTTCAAGCTTGATAAAGTCATACATGGCTTGTTAATACTGTGTTGGATTAAACATGATACATTGAAAGACACATAAGTTTTGATGAGTGGATAAATTGTCTTCTGTGAATAAATGGGCGGCTTGTTTTACACTATAGTTTTGTTGTGTTGTCACTGGTAATGTAATCTGGTCACTATTAATTTCCTTTTTTAGTTTTTCATAAAGTTATTTACCTCAGTTTGGTTACTGAGAAGAGAAAAAAAATCCCACTTTGATTTAAATATTTTCTTTGAATTTTTCCATTAGCATTTGCACATTTTACCGCCAGAGCCATCCCTACACCATTTCAGCATTTAGCAATAGCAGGAGGTTATTGCAAAAACTGAGTTTGTGTCATCTGTAGCTAGTCCTTGCAGTCATCTCTTCACAGGAGTGACCCAAGAGTGGTCAGGACAGGGACTGACCAAAAAGGGGAAGTTCTTAGTGATGGGAACAAGTCTTGTACAACATCTGCTCAACCCTGTAGTTTTTACGAGGGAGTAAGACTTAAAGATAATCCACAGGATTGGATGTTCGGTTCCCTACTAAAAAATAATTCTCAAGATGTGCTTTGCAACATAAATAGTCAAACAACAATCACCTCCAGCAGGGTTTGCATTCACATTTAAGACTTTATTGATTCAGAATGGTCGTGTTGTGAAGCGTTACACAGACCATGAAGCATCTATAAATGTAGATTTTGTAGTTATTTAGCCAACTCACTAGCCTGGGCTCAGTGGCCTGTGACGGACTCAAAGTGGATGCTAGCGAAGCTGAAGAGGACAGTCTCATGGTCGCCGGGTAATAGTAAACAGTAGATGGCGGTAACGCACTAGTGTAGTTTTTCATCTACTGTTTAGAAAAATAAAGAAGAAGGGAAAGGAGGAAAGGAAGTCGTATATTTGCTGTATATTTCCAGTTGACGGTATAACCAGTGTGTGGTCGTGACAGGTGTTCGAACTGTTTATTTTTCGAGGATGAATTGTGTCGAAGCTCTTTTGTTTTAAGACGAAAGACCGCGAGCTGCCATGCTGCCGCAACACACACACTGGAGGTGGGAGGCAACCGTCTTTAAAATACATTGAAATATTAAAAAAGTGACAGTTTGAGTTATTTTCCCATCAGGTAACTTTAAAGCAATATTGAATTACATCACGTATTAACAAGTTTTGCTAGTTTAGTTAGTGTGCTAGTCTTGTCTTCAGCTGTTCTAGATGGTCTGTCTCCTTGCCTGGCTAGTATAACCTTAGCTTTAAAGTTCCCAATACCCATTTAAACCCGTCCGAGTAGGCCGGGAGAGCAGCTAAAGCTGGTTTAAGATGTGTTTGTATCAGCACTTTGCATGAAGTCTATGCTAAACGTCAGAAAGTAACCCGGAAGGATTGTTGTGCCTTGCATTTAAAGACGCATTTTGATATCTTGAAAAACTAAGCTGTCATCGTTTTCTTTCCACAGTTTTCTCTACTGATTAACCACACTGAGAAATGACTAACGAATTCAAGAGTTCAGCCAAACCGGAGCAGAACACAAGATCTGGATCTTATGAAAATGTCATAATGTGACAGTCTTCCTACATGGTGCAGGTGGTTATTTTGTCGGTGTCAAGATGCCACGACTAGAAGAGGTAGCTAATGTTGTCCTTAGGGTGCCCAGTATCTTGGTGTTGGACATGCTGTATAAATGTGACATTGACAGCTTCACGGATCATCTCAAAGCAAGGACTGAAGACATGCTCTTCAAGTACAAATATGTCATCTGGAACATATATTACTTGGGTAAATGTTACATGATCATTATGAGTTGACGTTATATTGCAGTATTAGCTCAGTATGCCATGCATTACATTGTTGTTGGGTCTGTCCTGCAGGTCACATAGTAAGTGCTGTGGTGCTGCTGTTGCCACTCGGACATATTATCCAGCTCTACCTGCATGTTCTCTGTGCCCTGCTGCTTTACATGGGTCATCAGATTGTCAGGTAAAAATATAAACGGGATTTTGGTCATTGCACATTTTTGAAGGGTGGAACTAAATATGGTACATTTATTTGATTGACGATGATTTTTAAAGGGTTTTATTTTGTTGACAGAGATTATGTTAGAGGTGAAGCTCAGTATGGGTATGATGGGGCAATCTTTCTGGACTCTCCAGCATTGAACCGGTTCGTGACTGCACTCACCAGTAAGTTACGTAGTATTACAACCCATACGGTGATGCCTTAAAGCATTTGGACCTTTAAACTACTCTTAAATAAGTATTAGTTCAATTGCATTAGATTACACAATGTAATAAATTGGGCCACAATAAAGTTTGAATTATTATGCTAGACACCTACTCAAAATAATTTTTTCATGGCTGTGTAAAGTCAGTTAATAAACATATTCCACAAAGTTTGACAACCAGAAATCGTCTAAGACTTTCTGTTTTAGTCTTCATTTTGAACAGTTTGCCTATTGCTTAATATGGAACCTTGAAACATGGCAAACTTTATTTTGTGAAATATTTTAAAAAGTGTGTATGTGCTATATATAATAAATGCCTGCGATTTCTAACATTCTTAATTGTGGCTTAAGTGTCCAAAAACTATTTTCTGTATAGCCACTACATATAACCGTTTTTTAAATGTCTTGCTGTAATAACCAACCAGACCATAAATCATGATTAATCACATCTAAAATAAAAGTTTGTATATATATATATAATATATAAAATAATTATGCACACACACATATACATATATTTACAAACATTTATGTTAGATGCGATTAATTGTGATTAATTTGACAGCACTAATATATATATATATATATATATATATATATATAATTTATTTATTTGTATTTCTGTATGGTTTGTGCAATGGCCCAGTTATTTTTGATTTTTTTTTGTGGATATCAGTATTGATTATGACTGTCTTTTACTGTATGCATCTTCTCTGTGATCATCTGCAGGTCAGATAATTATCAGTACTCTGTGCGCGTTCCTTATGCGGACTCGACGTGTGTGGCTGTTCTCAGCACACTTGCTCCCTCTTCTGGCACGTGTGGTTTCTGTCCCTCTGGACTGGCTCCTCACGCTCTCCTCTGTGTCCATGATGATCACAGGGGCCGAGGTTGCCGTCTTTCTCCTCGCCAACCTCTTCGTGCCATACAGACTGGCCAGAGCCACTTACAGAGAAATAATGGAAATAGAGGTAAAACACTAACACACCTGCATCTCTGCACATACATTGTCGCGGCTCTTCTTTTCTCAAACTCTGTTGTTTCTGTAGGTGACTGAGTTATACAGACTGATGGCAGTCGGAGTGTCTCTCTGGCATGGATTTGCTGTGCCAGTATTGTTTAGTGTCTTTTGGTTTGTGCTGTTCGGAGTGCAACTTATCACCAATTTTGGCACTATCGCTACTGTCCAACAGGGGCCGCTCCTCTACCTCCTGACCAGGTAAAATGCAGGGTGCTCAATCTGCCTTATGAAATGTGAATTGAATCTGACGTGTGTGTTTGTGTGTTTTACAGTGTATCTGAATGCTGTGCTAGCCCATACTCCCTGCTTGGCCTAACATTTGTGGTGTCTTATGCGGCTCTGGGACTCCTGAGTCTCTGTAAGTTCTACCTTGGAGGATTCAACGCTCTCCAGAACCATAATGTCATGCACCGGTAAGAGAAGATAGTGTACATTTATTGTGTGCATGTGTTTGCTCAGTTCAAAGTTTATGTTTCTATATATTGTAGGGGTGTGACGGAGGGGGTGACTCTGCTGCTGCTGGCCTTGCAGACTGGGTTGTTGGACATGGCCGCTCTACAGCGCTGTTTTCTGCTCTTCATCATCCTCTTCATCGTTCTCACATCTACTCTACAAAGCATGAGTGAGATCACAGAGCCTGTTGTGTTGGGGCTAGGAGCCAGTAGAAACAGGTATGTAATTAGGGCGGTAAATAAAAACACCCAAAAATAAAAATTCTGTCAGTAATTACTCAACCTCATGTTGTTCCAATCCCATAAGACTTTCGGATCTTCGGAACACAAATTAAGATATTTTTGATTAAATCTGAGAGCTGTCTCCCTCCTCCATATGTTTCTATGTAATTGAACAGCACATATGTAACAGCGCAGCGCTATGTCAGAACGTGAGCCTACGTTCATATGTAGCGCTGTGCTGTTATCCTACGTGAACTCACTATGAGGCCCACATAAAAGAAAACGAATAGTTGAATAAAGTCATTAATTTTATTATTTTATTTTATTTTATTTTTTGATATAATTTTATTTTATTATTATAAAGCCATTAGTTTTATTTGCACACAACAAGTATTCTCGTCACTTGATAAACATAAAGCAACACCTATTCACGATACCTCAAAGCCCCTTGTACCTTAATACTTACGTGTATTATTTATTTATTGATTAATTTAGTTATTTTAATACTATTCTGTGTTTATTTTGAGTGTCTATTTAATATTGTTTTTTGTGATTTCATTTTTTTTCAATGCTCGATCAAATCTAAATCATTTAATATGATCTTTCTGTCTTCACAGGAGTGTGTGGAAGCACTTGCGTGGTTTATCTATGTGTGGGTTTCTGCTGCTGTTTCCAGGGTTCATGGCCTATAAGATCTCCCAGTTTTTCAACATGGATTTCTGGCTGCTGATTTTGGTCTCTAGCTGTATGCTCACATCACTGCAGGTATGCTTTGTTTGAAATTGTGATTCAAAAAAAAAAAAAAAAAATTCAATTAATTTTATTTTAGTGAGATCCCAGCATGCTGTTCTGGATAGTGATTTTTTTATATGTCTCTTAGGTGACAGGCACTCTGCTGATCTACAGCCTGTTCATGGTGGAAGTGTGGCGCGGTTCAGCCCTGCCCGGTTTGGATGAGATCGTTTATTATGTGAACGGAGTGTGTCGAGTGCTGGAGTTTGTGGTGGCTGTGTGTGTGGTGGCTTATGGGGCGTGGGAGTCACTTTGGGGAGAATGGAGCTGGATGGGAGCGTCGGTCATTATCATCCACTCCTACTGCAATGTGTGGCTACGTGCCCAGGCTGGCTGGAAAAGCTTCTTGCTTAGACAGGAAGCCGCTCGCAAAATCAATGTATTGCCAAGGGCCAGCGCAGAGCAGCTACGGGACCACAATGATGTCTGCGCCATCTGCTTCCAGGTCAGAACAAGCATAAGGCAGGCTTTCTGCATGCGTCAAGTTTTGTCCTCATGGTTGACTTGCAACATATTCAAATGTGCTTGTAGAAGTGCGAATGTTTTTGTTAGGGGTGTAACAATATATCGCAATACAAAAATCCAACATAGTGTATTGTGGATAGCAACAATATGTGTCATGTAGACAATTTATTTAACATCAGATGCAATACAATGCAAACCATATTCTGGTGTCACCATTGCCCTTTGCTTGGTGTTGAAGGACCAAGTCCATTTCTGATGTGATGCCTTCCTGATGAAATACCAAATTTAGCGTTTTAATAAACAGTACTTTTTAAGTGCGCCTATTATTCTATTTTTAAGTTCTTTATGTTGTTATGTAGGTCACCTATAATAGGTTTACATGAATCCAAGGTCAAGAAACTTTTTAATTTTCCTCATAATATACATGACATCACCTTATTTCTCACAGTGTCTAAAACGAATCGATCAAGTATTCGGTCTCTAAACCCCTCCTTTCAAAGGGTCTGTTTACACCTGGTATTAAGATCATCTTAGTCAATCGGATAACAAGTGGACAAGGCTTCCAGAGGTAGTCAAAAACCAAATGCATTCGAACAACCACAAAAGACACCTACTCCACCTACTGACCTAAAGGGAAGCGCTGGAAAGCGACCATTATGGGAAGCGCTGAAGACCTAAGTTTGAAAATTATGTGAGCTTTTTTCGGCCATTGGATCACTAGATCTGAAAAAGCATGTACATTGTCCTGCCCATAGATCCTCCCCTTGAAGAAATCAGGACAGAAGTGGTTGAAAGTGAAAAGAGACCTATTAAAACACTAGGCGAAATCGGGAATGCGTCTCCCTCATCTACTTGAGATCCGATTGACCTAAACTCATTTTAATACCAGGTTTAAACGGCCTAAGAGCCTACTTTGCTCTGATTGGTCAAATGGCCCAGTCTATTGTTATTGGTCTACCATTTACAGTACATGTCTGAAACAAAACACCCATTTACCATTTCTGAATTTCAGCTCCGGAGGCTTCCTCCATGCTTGTAAACACAGTGATACGAACAGTTAAAGGATTAGTTCACCCAAAAATGAAAATTAAGTCATTAATTACTCACCCCCATGCTGTACCAACCCCGTAGGACCATTGTTCATCTTTGGAACACAAATGAAGATATTTTTGATTAAATTTGAGAGCTGAATCACTACCACATGGGCTCATAAGGGATTGAAACTTGACGGCCCAGAAAGTCATTGAAGAAAATGTTTAAATAATCCATGTGTACAGTGGCTCAACTATAAGTTTATCAAGCGACGAGAAGAAGTAATCATTTTAAAAACTAACCATTTTAACTTTATTTTGGGTCTGTTTAAAGTACTGTGAGAGTGTTGGACTGTGAGATCTGTAGCATGTATGAAACTGAATCGTGACTTGAGTGTATTGTTGCATACCTAATTTCTATACCTTAAAGGTAGCATACCATAACAAAATAGGATCCTCTGGAAAATCTTCTGAGTAATCGACTTAAATTTTGCATCACAATGATGATAAAATCCGTTTTAACCTTTTTTTCCCTAACCTGCAGGACATGACATCAGCAGTGATAACATACTGTGGTCATTTCTTCCATGGCAACTGTTTGAGAAAGTGGCTTTATGTGCAAGAGACATGCCCCATGTGCCATGCCTCCATCAAACCCTCCTCGGCCAAACCAAAGGCTACGGCAGGTGAAGCTCAGCCGACACCCCAAAACCCACCTCCATCAGAGCAACAACCTCGCCCTGAGTCCCAAGAGGAGGAGGAGGTGGAGCAGGGATCACAGGGAGATGGTGTTTGCTCTCCAGAGAGGAACTGTGACGAATCTGACAGAAAAAACCCAAACTCTGAGAGGAATTGTAGCACAGGGAGTCTCCAACACTTGCGCTGTGGTGCTAATGGTGATTCCCAAAGTGTGGAAAATCCTGTACCAAGCTGCTCATCAGATGGGGATCCCAAAGTGGCTTTGCAGGTGCTTAGGGAAGGTGACTGAAACATAAGCTCAGCCTTTGCAACAAGAGAGACTGACTGACAGTGGCAGAAAACATCTTCGGATGGAAAGCTCAAAGAAAGTGGGACATAGCAAAAGGAAGCCATAACAGCAGAGGGTTACAAATAACTGACAGATATGGAGGAAAACACTGCAGGTATATGATTTACTCAGAAGACGTCCTGCTGATTGTGTGCTTGGACTGATCTGATCACAGCACCTCAGCAGTGTTAGTTTCATAGATACCAAATGATATTCATTTTGAACAATCTTTTCTTGACAGTTGTTAAGATGTGTAATGTTGGATGATTTGATGACGATGTTCCAATCAGGGGATGACATGAAAGATGTTACACACACAAACGAATTCATGTTGGCAGTTAACCAAGTCTATGGTTTGTATGTGTTGTTTGGGCATCTAAAGGACGTTTCTGTTTGAGTTATTTCAGATACTGATTATGGTACGTGAGTGAATAGCATTAAGTAATTCGGAACTGTTCATATCTGTGCCTCTGACTTTTCTGAATCACTCAATTGTGTGCTTTTATTTGAACTGAAATTATGTGGTTGTGATGAAGGTGTCCAAGTCATGGTGACTATTCTCTCAATTACAATATGTTTGTGGATGCCAGAATGAAGGGAGACAGAAGTAGACACAAAATATTGACTGTCAATAAAGTTGTGTTCAGTGCACAAAGCAAAGATTCCAGTTGAGACTACGTTTCACAGAGGAGAGAATAAAGATGAAACGCTTATACAATCACACTCATTAAAACAAATATTCTTGTTTAAAACCAGTATCAGTGTGATTTGGAGACTGTTCTATGTCCAGTTTAGTGTTTCTTCAATTGCCTTAATGGTTATGATGATTAAAACAACTGAAGTTATTGCTAGATTTTGTCTTTGTGGATTTTTTTTTAAGAACTCACTGACTTGCAGACTCCTGAAAGTTCATATCATATTGCATTGCCTTGCAGAATAAAAAATAAATAAAAAATCAAGCTCACAATTCAAGCTTTAAAACACAATTGCGTGTTTATATCTCAGATTTTTGAGAAGTAATCTCAGAATTATGAGTTGTGAGAATTAAATTCAGAGGTGTAAGATTACTTTTAATTCTGTGGAGTAAGTGAGCATCAATATTCTTTACACTTACAAAATTTGGAATAATTTATCAATCTGGCAAACATGGTGTATAAAATCAGGCAATCTGTCATTATTTTGCTAAATTCATCATTATAATACTATACTTTTTTGTACCTTGAGGTAGCATCATGTGAGTAGTACCAGGAATTTGGTGTTCAGTTTATCAACAACAAAAAATACCATTGAGCAGTGCTTTTCAGCCAAAGGGCCCCAAGATGATTTAAAACCAGCATTAAAAGCCCAAACAACTATAAATTAAGACTTCTTATTGTAATTTTTTATTTCTTAATCTAAATTATTTTAATTCACCCCCTCAAAACCTAAGGCTGAGCCTAATTCGGTTGTAAATTAATCATAAAATCATAAAACTACATGGACATTTTTAGGTGCTAAAATAGGGTAGAAATTGTTAATATTGTATTTTTTATCCTCATCCTTAATCCTTATCCAGTTAATCAAGAACAACTAGAAAATGTGATCAAAAATGCGTTAAAAACTGTATGCCAAGTTTTTCATCCAGCACTCACGGTGGCGCTCGGCTCGTAATTGCGCCTTGATTCCCCATTTAATCCCCACGATTAGAAGAAGCAGCTAGAAGTGCTAACAACAAGCTCACGGACATCTTGTGTCAGCACTGACAAACTGAAAGAGAAGTGTTCACACATCAGCATTACAGTCACCGACAGGGATCAGGGCCTGTCTGTATTCACACGTTTGATAGCCACATGATTTTTAGACACTGAATGTAAGCTCGATTTTGGCGTCCTGACATATTTAATGTTAGTTTTTATCTAGTTAGCTGGCTAGCTCTCAGGTTAGCACACATATTGAGAAAGAGAGCGAGATTTAGGGCGCTAGTTATTAAGGAGCCACTAACTTACACCCAGTTGGAAGATGGCGCTTAAACGAATCCAAAAGGTAAGTGATAAATGATATATGCCAGATATATCATAAACCTGTGTATCTTTATTTATTTTAGTCATCTAGCAGCGTGTTGGCGTACTGCTTGTAAAGCGAGTGTGTGCTTATTCTTAGTACAAACGACGAACGAGTTACTTGTAACGTTATGTGTATTTATAAGGATATCAAACCTGTCGTTTTATTTATTCTCTATTATCCCCCCGTACATATTTTGTATGTTCTGTACATATACAACTATAACATGCCTCTATCAGGGAGTGTGAATACAGGGCTTGACAGCTAATAATTATTTACGGAAGGCAGTCTCGAAGTCGTACGTCGTATTATAAAATATTTAATTAACAGAACAGGTGACAAATCTCACACATTATTGATATTGAAACAAATAATAATTATTCAAATTATTTCTGGAGTTTTCGCGCTTTGTCTAGTATATTAAATTCTTACCATAGGTTGTCTATACGAAACAAAAACTAAACGTCAGGTCTCCTTAAAACTGCCCCTTTTTATTTGACCTTTAGGGACTGCAAGCTCTCATTTCATTTATCCATATTATGAATTAAACCTATCAAACCATATATTTTTGTATGTTTCTGTGTATTGGGAAATTCAAACCTGTCTGTGGTTGTGCAATTGAAAAGCTGTTGATGCAATTGATGACCGTTAGATACCCCCCTGTAATTACTCTTATAAGGGGGACATGTCCAACTCTTAGGTGTCTTCCCACCCAACAGACATGTTGAAATAAAAATAAACGTAGTGCTCTTAAAGCGGAGGGCGCAGACGGACATGCCTGTGGGCTCGTTCAGTTTGTGTTCCAGCTCTTCTCCCTCATGACCCCTCTCTAGAACTATAAATACTCTGTGCTGCTAAACATTCTATCTGCTGGTTTCATCTTGCTGTCACTATAGTGATAAAAGAGGCCAGTGCCATTATTAACCCTTCATTATGGAGAGTCTGCATGCATGTGTTTCATAAAACTCATATTTTCTTTAGGAATTGACTGATTTGGCACGTGATCCTCCCGCACAGTGTTCAGCAGGTCCAGTGGGCGATGATGGTGAGATCCTGGACTTTACACATATTGTGGTGTTATGGTTGTATGCATTTACTGTAAACTGATGTTGTACACGTGATCTCTTCTGTAGTGTTCCACTGGCAGGCAACAATCATGGGACCAGTGAGTACAATAAAAAGCATTGCTATAAAAGCATGTTATTAAATAGCGTAACAGTTGCAGAAAAATTTACACTACCATTCCATACCCGTAACCAAGGTTTAGTGTATTGGAAACCCATACCAAGGTTTGGGGTTCGTAAGAATTTTAAAATGGTTTTGAAAGTCTCTTATGCTCGCCAATCTTACCAGTTGTTTGATCAAGAATACAGGGGGGAAAAGGTCATTTTGTGAAATTAAAATAATAAATATTCTGTTTTAATTTATTTGAAAATGTAATTTATTTGCAGTGTGACATGATCCTTCAGAAATCATTCTAAGATGATGATTTGGTGCTCAAGAAACTTGAGAAACAGTTGTTCTGTTTAATATTTTTTTGAGTAAATCAATACATTTTTATTCAGGATTCTATAATTGCTAGAAAGTTCAGCACTTATTTTAAAAATGGTATCTTTTGTAACATTTAAATATCTTCACTGTCAATTTTTTGTTACCAATTTAATGCGTCATTTCTGTGAATAAAAAAAAAATCTCACCTCAAACTTTTTAACAGAATTGTATTTTTTTTCCCCCTTTTTTATATCAATACAGAATGAAAGTCCATATCAGGGTGGCGTTTTTTTCCTAACCATACACTTCCCAACAGATTACCCCTTTAAACCACCTAAGGTGAGGACTTTGGTAAAAATGTTATTTTTTTTTTTTCTCCTTTGTGTGTGTGTGTGTGTGTGTTTTTAGGCGTGTATAACCTTGTTTTCTCTGTGTTAGGTTGCTTTTACTACAAGAATCTACCATCCTAACATAAACAGTAATGGCAGCATCTGTCTGGATATCCTCAGGTCCCAGTGGTCACCTGCACTTACTATTTCTAAAGGTACATACACAATAATAGAAGTTTCTTTTTTAGAAAATGGTCAGATAGAGCTTGGGCTGTGACTGCGGTGTGTGTGTGTATATATGCATACGTTAAATACAAAAATATATTTTATTAGTGCGGTTCATTTGATTAAGTGTGAACGTTGCCATCTGTACCCTGGTGCGCACCAAACAAGTGGACCAAATGAACTCTAGTGCGGTTAGAATGAAATATTAACACTATGGACTAAAGGCATGTAAACGAACCAAAAACAGGACATGATTTCACATGATGTGACCCTAAAAAGGATATGCTTTGTCCAAGCATACCTGTTTTATCTCTTCATAGTTGCGATTTTGCCTATCACAGTTCGTTATAGACATCAGAACCGCGTCTCCTTGCAGGAGATCCTCGTTTGTGTTGTGTGACAGAGGGATTCCAGCCACTGTTTTGCTTCCTTTACACATTTTATAAGCTGAGTTGACAGTGGCATCATCACAGGACAGAACCATTTCTTGTCTCTTGTCCCTTTGTCTTTTCCCGAAGTTCCAAAGCAACTGACACTTGTTGTATAAGGTCTACAGAACAAATTTTATCTTCCACAGGTGCAGGACATTTAACGACATTTAACCAGATATTTGATGTTACACTGCCAGCGAAAGTGGAACTAAATTACTTGTGTGTACAAATCGCACCTTACAAATAAACTTGATGTGCCTTATAAAGTCCAACAAGCACAAACTGAGTTAAATAGAATTTGACGTGCAAGTAAAAAGGTATCTGTCCTACATTATTTTTCTACCTTACCACAGTAAAGGATGCAAATATAGTAATTAAAAGTGAGTGAAAGGAAGAAACTTTATAATCTCCTGCTAAAGTGACTTGAGTGAAGATTTGGGAAAAGAAACAAGATTCCATGTCAAGTGGAGTAACTCATTGAATATTGTGTTATGTGTCCTCTCTGTAGTTCTCCTGTCCATCTGCTCACTCTTATGTGACCCCAATCCAGACGACCCTCTTGTGCCAGAGATTGCCAGAATCTATAAAACAGACACAGAGAAGTACGTACAGACTGTAGCATACAAGTATTTTTACACACATGCATGTATGCGCATATCTGATATGTTGTTTTTAAATTGTTCAGTATTTGCCATTTTTAACATTTTGTTCTTAAACATAAAATTGTTTTACCATTTTTTACTGTTTATTTATCTCCCATCTCCCATTATTTCATTTCAACTGAAAACTGAACTGTAAAACAAATGTTGTAGTCAGCACCAAATAGAATCAGATGAGCTTGCTACACAGATTACAGCAGTTTATCTCATTTAATATCAGTATCAAACCTTCATTTAACAACATGTTGCAGTTATAAAAAGTATGTAAAAGGAAAATAGGGCACCTTATGTCAGTCTTTTCTTCTGAAGTGACATCATTGTGGGGATCATTTTCAAATAAAAGGCTGTAAGAACAACAAGGACTACAGTCATTCGTAAATATAATAGAAGTGAATAGACATCCTTCTCTAACACACCATGCTCTATCAGGTATAATAGAATGGCAAAGGAATGGACAGAGAAATATGCCATGCTGTAGGTGAAGGGCAACTCTGCACTGTGAACATTAGAGGTACTGTAGAGAGAGTGAAGCTCTCCGCTTCGGTGTGGTCCAGCATGAGCGTGTGGCTACAGCAGGTGTGCATCACTAATACATGCTATCACGTCTCTTCTGAAATGACTGAAAAATGCATAGGAAAGTCAGATTTGCTTTTATATTTCTCAAATGCAGCAGTGTCTGCTGATTTGTTAGGATTTATTCAGTCCTGCATTAAACCTTACTGTAAGCATGGCTTTTAATCAGCCATAAAGTCTTACTGTAGCATGATGGTTGTGTTAGGTATGTAAAAAATTGTAAGTTGTAGTGGCTGAGCATTTTTGTTTTGTGTAAGCTAGTTGTACTGCATGCGAAGCATTAGAATATACATTTAAACTATAAGCATTTGAAAAATAAGATGTTGTTGTTGATGAAATTGGGCAAGTAAAAAAAAATATCATTTGAAATACATCATTATTAAAGGTACAGTAAGCAGTTTATGAGAAATGCTGTTAATCAACGCCTAAACAAACATTTTTGCTAATATTTTCTAGATGTCTGTTCTGTGTGTACTGAAAAATTTTTTTTTTTTTTTTTTTTTTTACAATTTTTTTTCTTTCTTACAATTTAACTCACAAAAAATATTTAACGCGGTTAGCGCAACCATTTTTTCTGTCATCCTTTGGCTGCACTAGATTCAATTGCTATTAAAACATTCAAGTACGATGAACAAACACCCGAAATGCATGCACAGAATTTCTGCTGCTGTTTAACATAAACGTTAATAAAACAAAGCGCCAAACGGAAAATCAACAAAGGAAAATCACTCACTGCTCTTTACTGAACAACTTTTGTATCTTTAATAAGGATTCATCTTCAATTTATAATTTATGCAGTGTTTGATTCAATTTCTATATATATATATACCTGTTAGATCTACCTGAAAATCTTAGAGCACTGTTTACCAGGTTAAATCGGTCAAAAACAACAAAAACCCTTCCATTTATCCATTATATAGAAGTATCAGTACTGTTATCAGTGATTCTGGCCTTCATTCATAGTGCATAGTAAATGATGGCATTAAACAAGTATTTTAAGTATACCCTCTTTAATATATTGTTTCATCATTTTCCAGGTTCAATATACAAGTATTACAAAACTTGAATGTTAGATGGGATAAATCTAAAAATATTGAGATTAATTAATTTTTATATCGATTAACAACATTAGTTTGTATATACCGGTGGTCCTGTCTGTAAATAGGCGGAAAAAGTGGTCTGCAGTGATTTATCTATACTTGTGTGAGCTGTGTGATGTGCCAGTTGTTAGTGGTTGCCTTTGTTGCGTAGCATGTTTGTTATTTTGTGTCGACAGTCTTTCTAAAGAAATTGCTTACTGCACCTTTAAAAGGAGAAATTACAAGCTTACTACAGTCATCAGAAAACTGCTTTTTGGAAGCAATGGCTGCATGATGGATCACTGGATTTCAAATGCTTTATGTTGTGTTTTTTTCCCTCTTTGCAGATACAACAGAATAGCACGGGAATGGACTCAGAAATATGCCATGTGATGTTGGCTGGACACATTAACAAACTGTTTGTTCTCTCATGTTTTGGACACTGTTGCAAGACCATATTTCTCCATCTGTCTCTTATGGAGGCATAACCCCAGTTTTATGCTCAAACAGGCCTGCTTCTGGCCTTTCCACACTACAAAGTCTTGATGGACCTCGTCAATCTGACGGAAACTCATCCACACTCAGCTCTGCCTATCTTTGGTCTCTACCAATCAACCCGTCACTTCACAACACGTCATGCCTGTATGACCACAGTGTATTTTCTCTGAGCCGCTCAGAGAGAGAATGTCTTTAGGTTGTTCTGCTTTTTTTGGGGCCTTACTCCTGGAGTGCATGCAATCACAGGAGAAAAGGTCAGATGTTGTACATCAGTGGGAGATTGGGACCGATTCCTGTATTGTGCTTAATTGTAAAGATTTGCAACATTCGGATCAGCTCTTGGCCCAACCTTACACAGCTGTGACACTGAAATACAACTCACTCGATTGGCTTAAATATCTATTTAAAGTCCCGCTACTTTTTCCCTTCAATAAAGATTAATAACTCGTTATACTGTGTGGTTCTGTTTTTTCTGTTAGAAATTTTACTTTTCACTATTTGTATTTAAATTAATGTAGATGAATGTGTTTGTCCACTTAAAATTGGCTATGGTTTATCACATGAAGCACCATGAATGATTCAGAATTATAAGCAACTCCTGAATTAGTGTTATTGAAAAGGTTTGGTATGGACAAAAATAATTCTTATATTTATCTTGGATGCTAAGAAATTTAGTATTGTAAGATATAATAAGTGATTTAATCATTTCACTTTCTCTGACAGCCTTGTAAAGCGTTTTGTGACTGCTTTCCCACCTTTAAATACACAAAAAAGCGACTTACTGGTGTAATGATGTAAGCAGCAACAAGAACACCAGAACCAATCATTGAATTAATCTTGTGAAAAGATTTAAGGTTTTTATTATATAAAGAGAAACTGAAATCCAAATCACGTAGCAGTGCAGGCATAATAAAAGCCCTCATCACTTCGAATATATATAAATATGTGTATGTATTTTTGTAAACACGTTACCTTTAACTTAAAGGTATAGT
This sequence comes from Cyprinella venusta, assembly GCA_038021265.1. Taxonomy (NCBI): domain Eukaryota; kingdom Metazoa; phylum Chordata; class Actinopteri; order Cypriniformes; family Leuciscidae; genus Cyprinella; species Cyprinella venusta. The sequence continues at coordinate 29,233,229 of CM075869.1, read as the reverse complement.
TCACCAAAAAAAGGAAAATTCTGTCGTTAATCACTCACCTTTATGTCATTCCAAACCTGCAAAACTTAATATTTTTTTTGGCTAATATTTTTGATTAAACGATAAATTTGTCCATTCATTGGTGAGATGCAAACTACCACTTTGATGTAGGCTTAAGTATGATGATGAACACTGCATAAAAGCTGTCATGATGCCTAAAACCCAGGGTTGGTACAAACTAAACTGAAACATACCTGGCTATCCACCTAAACCAGCTTCATATTATAGACCCCAGTTGTGGTAAAGGGAAGCTCAACCATTTTGGCTTGGTGTGCGAGAACCAATGAGGTTCAATCTCATGTTACACAGCACGTTTTAGCTTCCGCAAGAACCAATGAGGTTTGTTCTCGCGGATCAGTTTGGTTGAGCTTCTGTTTATGTTCGCTGATCAATGTTTAAATGTGAATTCATATCATTTTGGCTTGGCATATAAATGATGTGATGTGAAAACAAATAAAGCGATTGTGTGTCCTCAGAAAATTTGGACTAAACCTCTCAAGTCATATGGATTCGTTTTACGATCTCTTATGAACTTTTTGAATCTGCAAATCGGTAGTTGCGGAGCTGCCAATGGAGGGAAAGAAAGCTCTCAGATTTCATGAAAAAGATATTCATTTGTGTTCCGATAATGAACGTGGGTTTGAAACGACATGAGGGTGATTAATTAATTACAGAATGTTCATTTTTGGGTGAACTATCCCTTTAAACGCAACCGGATGTTTTTGCTTCCACGTGAGAGAGCAGCTGATCGTCCTTGTGCTTTTGATTTCAACCGGGAAGTGCAGCAGAAAGCACCAAGAGGGTGGTGTGTTTATGACTTTACGTCCCGTGGTTCAACAACGTAATATAGAGATGACTTTGGTAGTGTACATTTTGCCATGAGCAATAGACATGAATCATGCGGTATGGTCTTTTGCGTGCTTTTACCTTTTAGAGGCCCTTTTTCTTGACAGCGTATTTGCGTCTGAAGTGAAAAGTCCCGGTCTGGGAGCTAGCATCTCTCTGAACGGGAAATGGCAGCTGCGGAACTCAAACTCATCTGTTTCTCTCAGTGCCGAGGTACCAGGATGTGTCCATACTGCTCTGTTGCGTCAGGGATTCATCTCGGTATATTCAGGCACATTTACATTGTTTCATTCAAAGTCAATATTACGATTCCAAACACTTTGACATTAATGTTCATAAAAAATATTCTGTCAACAGGATCCATATTATAGGTTTAATGACCTGGCCTACAGATGGATTTCACTTGACAACTGGACTTACATTACGTCATTCTCAGTACCTACTCATGTGAGGTAAACCTGCCCTCTGATATGTACCATACACCTATAGACCATTTCAAAAGATGTAAACAACACTGGTCCAGAAGCACTTCCTGTTTCAGTTTGTAACTGTTTTCTTTATTTCACATGTAAATAAAATATATTAAAGATGTTTGTTTAACTCTTTGATTCAGTTTTAAATGTTCTGTTGGTTGTATTTTATCCCAGCTTTTATGTCGTGTTAAAAAACTGAAACAGGAAGTGCTTCTGGACCAGTGTTGTTTACATCTTTTGAAATGGTCTATAGAATACTATAATTATAGTGATATTTAGACAAAACATGCACTTCACAGAGAGAAAGAGAAAGCCGTCCTAGTGTTTGAAGGAGTCGACACAATCTCTACCATTTCACTCAATGGAGTCACCATCGGAAAGACAGACAACATGTTTGGCAGATATGTAAATGAATAACTAACTATTTTGTGTCGCAAGCACAATTGTTCTTTGTATATATGTTTATAGACTTTAATTATAATAATGGTTCACCTTTAAAAAGGCTTTATAACAAATAAATCATATTTTGTCCTCAGGATTTTGAAGTTACTGGATTGCTCAAGGATCAAGAGAATATTCTTCAAGTGTGGATTATGTCAGCTGTGACGTATGCATCTCAGAAGAGTCATGTCCACACTGAATACAGGGTACCACCTGATTGTCCTCCTCCTGTACAGAAAGGAGAGTGTCATGTTAACTTTATCCGAAAGGTAAGAACCATGTCACATTCACAAACACAAATGGATCATTAGAGTAGGCCATGATTATTTTTTGTTGTTGTTAAAATACTGAGATTAAGGGGACCTATTATACTTTTTTTATACTCATTTTGTGTGTAATTTAGACGTTTTGTTCATGTTAACTATCTGCAAACTACAAATTCCACTACAAACTGAGTTAATCTTTCCAACAGAAAACACTTGCAGCTTGTTTGTTTTCCTGCCATTATTTCTGTAACTTAGAAATCATACAGTATTTACCATGTACTTTTGTATTATGCAACCTGCTGGATTGTTTGGCTCAGGAAGTAAAAAAGCAATTATAAGGCCAGGAAGAATTTAATTTAATGTCAAGGACGGTAAAGAAAAACATTACATGGAGTAATTGAAGAATCAGTGGTTAAAATGTGTTCTTCACATTATTCACACAAACTTTTGTTGAGTTATTACCATGTTTCTAATAATAGCGTCCTGAACTGTGCTGTTTGAAGCAGGTCAGATATATGGACATATAGTTTTTGCCGTGATGTAGAGAAATGATACGGCAGTTTAAGTTATAACATCTCATCTGAAATGTGAGATCTGTTATAACTTTTTTTGGTATTGATTTCCTTATTGTGAATTAAGTTTTTGGTCTCTTGGTGTTTTGAGGCTCAAAGCTCATTTAGCTGGGACTGGGGTCCATCTTTCCCCACTCTGGGCATCTGGAAGGGAGTTCTGCTGGAAGTCTTCAACACTTTAAGGGTTCTAAGTTTTACCACAGTTCCAAAATATGGTACACATATAAATGAGAAGGGGTTCATATTCATATAATAGCAAAACAAATCAACATACTCCCTATTTTTCCCTATATTCTTTTCCATATGTCTTTATCTCTTTCCATGTATCCAGACTCTACACATTCAAACTGGAATGTTGAAGTGGAATTGTTCTTGGATGTTGTTGTTGCATCTAAGGGTCGTGTCCTTCTGTCCATACCATTATTACATTCAGAGGAATTTCAACTGTCTCTTACACCTGGGCAGAGTAGAAATTCCTTTGTCCTCCAGGTCAACCAGGTAAAATCAGTTCTAGTTTGCTTGATGATGGCCATCATGTGTCATATCATCCATTATTCTTCATTTCAGAGGTAATATCACACTATAATACTGTATATATGATGATAAACGATGTTCACTTCAAGAGTGTCAGTTTGTGGTGGCCATTTGGCCATGGAGAGCAGCCTCTCTATGACCTGAAGATGGAAATCAACTTGGAGGGTGGGGAGACATTTAATGCTCAGAGAAAGGTAACATCTTTCACTGTTCTTCTTATTTTACAAGTCTTGCTTTAGTCTGCATCTTTTCACTCTTGTGTTGTGGTGTTCTGTTTCAGGTTGCTTTCCGCACAGTGGAGTTGATCCAGGAGCCCATACCCTCCTCCCCTGGCCTCAGCTTCTACTTCCGGATTAATGGGAAACCGATTTTCCTGAAAGGTTCAAACTGGATTCCTGTACATGCATTTCAGGACCAGGTTACCACTGACATGTGAGACGATTAAAAGGCTACCTACACTAAAACAAACTGGTTCAGTGACCAGATTAATTATATATGAAATCACTTTCAAACTTAAACCGTCTTGTCATGGCATTTCAGGATCACAGTCCTGCTCCAGTCTGCACAGAAGGCGAATATGAATGCTTTAAGAGTCTGGGGTGGTGGAGTTTATGAGCAAGACATCTTCTATAGCCTGTGTGATATGTATGGAATCATGGTAAGCTTGTCATATGAAATCCTCCACCTGTGACATGATTTAAATGCAATTGATTTGGTTATTTGTTCGCTCTATGTTAGATTTGGCAGGACTTCATGTTTGCCTGTGCGCTGTACCCTACAGAGAAGGAATTTATACAGACAGTGAGGGAGGAGGTCATGCAGCAGGTTTGTATACATGGTACTCTCATAAATTCTGTGTTCATCTCAAATAAATGACAAATAAAAGGGTCAATGACCTATAAGAGTGTTTGGAAAATCTTTAATTGCAAAAGTTCAAATGGAATTATTCTCAAATATCATAATACAATATATTTTCCGGACATTTGAGTGCACACACCTTGATATTTCTTTTCCAAAAAGTTTTTTTTTTATTATAAATATGTATTATTACTTTATAAATATCATACCGTTTCTGCTGTGTCGCATGACATTTTACAACCTGAGGTGACCTTGCGTTGTCAAAAAGTCTTGACATAGTCATTAAAGTCTGAACTAAAACTAAAGTGATTAAAAATTGTTTATTAACATTTAAAAATAAATCTGAAGCTATATAAAATATGAACATTTATTTATTATATAACTTAAAAACTTAAAAATAAAATTTGAATTAGAAATTAAAGTTACTGAAATAAAATAACTTAATAACGTAATAATTTGATGTGTTAAAATTACTGACTAAAACTGAAATAAATATACATTAAAGGTAAATAGAAATATTTATTCATTATCACAGCATGTCAGTTTGATTGTTATTCCCTTCAAAAATTTATAAAAAATTAATTCAGGAGTTAAATAGAATCTCATTGTAGAAGAGATTTATCATAGAAGTTATTGGCAATTTTAATGTATTCCCACTTTAAAGTTCTGATGCTCAAAAAATGTGCCTTATGTCACTGACTATGGACATTTATTGTTGTTCAGGTGCGACGGTTGAAATCGCACCCCTCTGTGGTCATCTGGAGCGGGAACAATGAGAACGAAGCTGCCATAGCAACTGACTGGTTCAACATACCTGTTGCTGAGCGCCCACTGTACGTGAAAGACTATGTCAAACTGTATGTTGAGAACATCAGAGACATTGTGCTGCAGGTGAGACTGAGATACATGCACACAGACTTACATCAAAGTACTATCTGAAGTCTTATTAATACATGATGTGCTTTAATTCAGGAGGACAGCACTCGCCCTTTTCTAGTGTCCAGCCCAACCAATGGGGTTGAGTCTGAGAAGGAAGGCTGGGTGGCTCAAGACCCCTATGACCCACACTATGGAGACACTCACTATTATAGCTATTACAACGATTGCTGGGACTGGACTGCTTTCCCTCGCACACGCTTTGCCTCAGAGTATGGCTTCCAGTCCTGGCCTTCATTGTCCACGCTTAGTAAGGTACTACACTTAACACAAGTCTGCTTTTGAGATTTTTACAAATTTTAGTTTGCCAAGTTCAACAATTCACCAGAGCACATTCATAAGTGCAGTAAAAAAATGGCCTTCGTAATCTTTAATTGAAACCTTTGTGAAAAAGTACACTTTAGAATTTTTTTAAAAAGTATACTGATTGAAATAATATAATTAAAAAGTATATACTTTAAGTGCAAACTGAATATAATGTTTTCAGACAATTGCATGTTAATTGGAATTAAATGAAAATATATCATAGCTTAAATTTATATCAAATGACAGTAGCTGAACTTTAGAGTGTTTCCCCCCCAGTTAAGTAGGATGTAAGTACATCTTTATATGTAATTTCAGTAATTACTCACAATTACTACTAATTGCCTTTTTGTAGTTCTATTGTCTTTGAAATATGGTTATTATACATTAATGTAATTTCTATTGAAACTTGCATCATGTACCGGTATTTAAATATATTTGTAATCACATGTGAATTGAAGTTGCAATGTTGTACATTTAAGATATATTAATGTTTAAATATCAAATTTCCTAATACGGTTAAAATTATAATGTAGACGGTTCTTGTACATGTTTTTTAGTATGTTAGCCAACACGTCAAAATAAGTGTATTTCTTTGACACACAATTATGATTACTAAACATGTACTGTACAATAAAACTTTTAATTTAACATTATTACAAAGTGCACTTTTTAAAAGTGTAATTGAGTGTGTTAAGAAACACAGTCAGACAAATATACTCTTTAAGTACACTTAAATGGCCCTTTATTTCATTGATATATTATCTGCAAGTTTTTTTTTATATATGTACTTATAAGATTACACAAAAAGTGCCATTCAATACAATTAAGCGCTCATCATTTTTTACAAAGGGAATGAACATTTATAAGCCCTCTTATTTTTCAACCTCTCCTCTCCAACCAGGTTTCAGTGTCTTCAGATTGGGATTTCAGCAGCAATTTCTCATCTCATCGACAGCATCATGAAGATGGAAACCAGCAAATGCTAAAGCAAGCAGAACTACATTACATTCTCCCCAACAGCACAGACCCAGTGCAGAAATACAGAGACACTATTTACATCACTCAGGTGAACATTCTGTAAATGCACTACAAGATTTGCCATATCGGCTATAAATTACATTTTGAAATACAATAAAATAGCAAACGGTTATTCAAAATTATAATAACGTTTCACTGTATTTTTGATCAAATGGTGAGACTTTTTTTTTTTTTCAAAAAAATTATTTAAAAAATGTACAGACCCCAAACTTTTGAACAATAGTGTACAGTATATGTATTTTTGGACATGTGCCTGATATCACACTCTTTGGTTTGAACAGGTAATGCAGGCACAGTGTGTGAAGATTCAAACAGAATTCTACCGCCGCAGCCGCAGTGACATCGTCGAGGGCAAAGGTCATACGATGGGCACTCTTTACTGGCAGCTCAATGATATCTGGCAGGGGCCATCCTGGTCCTCTGTAGGTAAATGAATAATGAATAGCGACTATTGCTGTTCATCACTATATAGAGGAAAACCTTCTTGTTTTTTAAATGTAATTTATTTGTTAATGTGAGCGTACAAAGTTAAAGTATGCTTCTTGACTGGGAAATCTCTCACACATTCAGAGTTTGGTGGTAAATGGAAAATGCTGCACTACTGGGCTACAGATTTTTATGCTCCTGTACTGTCAATGGGGGTTGAGGATAAGGGAGACCTCCTGATATATGCCGTCTCTGACAGTCACTCTGAGCAGAACAATGTCAAAGCCAAGGTAGGAGGACAGTGCTTTAGTAACACCTTTTTTGTGGTTATTTTCCAATATGATTGAAAAAAAATTGTGACATATTAATTTGTACTTATAGTGTAATATAGAAGCTGGGTTAGCACCACTTTTTACCCGGACTTTTGAAACCCTCCTCTGGAGCAGAGTTGGCACTGCTTTTTTTTTTTATAAATGATCCCTTTTTAAGGGGCATTCCATTTATACGCATGTGAATGCGTCAGACCAGCTGCAATATATAATATAAGGTTGTGCAATGCCCTTATGTAAACATATTGCATGCAGATTTCATCCAGTCAATGACTTCGACAAGATGTCAATGAATAAGAATGTTAACCCAGGATGTAGTAATGTACAGAGTGAAATCTAGGTTTATATTTAACCAGGATTATTCTGTTAATTAATTGTTAACCTCATTATTGTTAATTATGAGCACAAGAAAACCCAGGATTCTATTTACCAAGGGTTTGGAACGACCCAGGGTTAACTATTTCAAGTGTTAAAAACCCTATACTTCATCCTTGAGTTTTAAGAAAGTAAAATAGTAAAAATCATTCGCATTTCCAAATAAGCATGTTTCCAGTTCTTTGTTTTGGGCAAACCACATCTAGCACTAAAAGGCTTACTAGTGCTATAGTGAAAACATGCTTTAACTTGCCTCAAGTGCATCCAAGATGTAGGTGTCTTTGTTTCCACAGTATTTTCAATTTTGATCATTGTCATCAGTCATATAATGGAGGTCTATGGTCACCACCTCAAAGAGCATGCACAGAGAAGAGGTAAAAACAATATAAATACTGTTCGTTTTCTCACACAAACCACTCGTTTCGTGTCTTAGGCCATCAATGTGTACTAACACTTAGGAGGCATTGAATCATGTTTAATTTGGACTTCTCTGTGCATGCTCTTTGAGGTGGACCCTATAGATCACCATTATATGACTGATAGACACAAACGGTTTGACCTAAATGTATAAAAATTGAAAATACCGCGGAAACAAAGACAACTACATCTTGGATGTACTTGAGCTAAAACATACCAAAAATTAATTTTTTAATTTCCCTTTAAATTTATGAATTTTGATTCATATGTCATGTTCTATGCACTGTATGTTTATGTTTACACAGGTGAAATTATACAGCTGGAGCAGTTTTGATGCTGTGTGTTCTTTAGAGTCTAATGTGACTACAATAAAAGCAGGAGGGAGCACCCTTGTGTTTCAGCATCCTATATCTGCTCTCCTGACGCAATGTGGGAACTGCACACGGCGCTCCTGCATCGTCACCTTTCATCTCAGTAGCCCGGAAGGTCAAATGATCAGCCCTCACAATCACATCTTCCTCAGCTCTCCACGACACGCAGAAGGTTTGCAGAAACCCAACATCACGGTGAGAGAGACACATTCTCAACACACACCGTGTACTAATGCACTTGCTTTGGCTAATTCACTTTTGCCACATTGCTAAAATAGGCTTCTTCACAAACAGAGGCATTCTGGTGCTTTTTCGTGGGAAACAAATCCCTCAAATGACTGACAGGTTGTTGTTTTTTTTGTGTGTGTTTGTGTATTGCAGTTCACTGTAAAGGATGCTGGAATTATGCAGAACTTTGCCGTGACTTTGTACTGCTCCTTTCCTGCTGTGTATGTTTGGCTGGATGTAGATGACATTCCTGGTAACTTTAATATCAATGGTTTCCTGATGCTGTCTAAAAACTCCACAGTTACTTTTGAAGCATGGAGAGCCACCACTGCCAAAGAAATCACTGCAAATCTCCATATCACGTCTCTCAGAGATGTCTACTGATTTTATGATGCATAGCTGTCTGACTGATAGCTTATTTACAAACTTTTATACAAATAATAATTCCTAAAATTTGCGGGGCCCTTTGTTCTCAACTCAGGATGGGACTGTTAATTACTAAAAAATTTTGATTAACAATTTACAATAAGGTTCTATTTGTTAACATTAATGATTAATTGTAGTTAATGTGAATTTCAACATTTACATTATTAAAATCAAATATTGTATCTGTTAATATTATTTCATTGATTTGAGCTTACATGACAAACAATGAATAGTTATTTTTATTAACTAAGCTTTAAAATGGATTAGTAAATACTGTAACAAATGTATTGTTCATTAGTTAATTCATTGTTAATGTAATGGAACCTGATTGTAATTGTTTCCTTCTTTACTTTTGACATCATATTGTATGATCAATTGCAATAAATGGGTTGCAAAAAGTGTGTGTGAGTGAACTTTTTTTTTTTACTTAATGTGACTATTTTTGAAAACACAAAGTCATGGTTGATCAGCTTCATTGGGAAATATGTGCAAATATTGGGATTCTTTTCAATGGATGTCAACTTCCTTCTACCATGAGATTGCAGACCTGAACACGTTGCAAGAGAGTCTGGAAAATGGTAAACAAAGACTTCATTGACACAGGGAGCGAGTGAGGGCCGCTCGCAGGCTGGTATATCAGTGTTTCGGGAGCAGTTGCTGTTCTTTGACCCTCGGTGCAGAAGAGCTCGGACGAGGAATGAAAGAAGGCGCGTCAGATGTGCATTCCACTATCACTGACAGCCTCTGATTAGTGAATTATTACTCCCACGTCCACGAAATTGCAAATCATTTCTGAAAAGGAAATGAAAGGATTGGGTTTCTCATTTATTAACCTGCTGCTTCTGTTATTAGCTATTGTCTGGTTTTCCTCCGTCTTGACCGTCGACTGCGTTAAACTTGCTCTCGGTAATATTATTCATATCGAAAGGACAGAAATATGGAGGAAAGTTTTCTTCGAAATGTTTTGCGCTTCTACAGTGAAGAAGACTCCCTATCCACGGGGAACCTGGAGAACTTGCTGCACCTCATTACCAGCCGCCGCGCGGCATCTGTCGATGATGACGCCAATCCGCTGAAGAACACAGAGGTGAGATGAGAATGTGTCATATCTCAGTCATTTATCTCTTAATTTCACTGTTTCTGCTACGTTTCCCCCCATTATACTATAGCCTAATAAGACGACCGCAATTAGCGCCATACAACACTGTTTCAAAGTGAAAAGGAGTATGGAATATTTTAGATGAATCAAAACGCGTTTAGTTGTCACTGTTTGATGATCTTCTTCCATTGTAATTTAGTAACTGAAAGTTGGGGTTCACTGTTTTTATAGAGGTTGAAAACCCTCAATAAATTACCTGTAACTCCATGATTGATTTTCAGAAATGGAATTGTCACCAAATAATTTACTAAACTTTGCATTTCAGACTTTGTTTATCTAATGTTGCTAATAGGAGCTACTAAGAGTGAGACCTGCTTTGTTTATGTCCTTTTGCTCTTTTCTTGGTAGTGCTCATCTTTGTCAGAGCTGTTGTCTGTCTTTGGATTGGGTAATGCTTCTGTGGTCAGTCTCAATGATCTGAAGATGATGTGTCCAGCTATTCTCAATCAGATCCTGATCCCTGCCTGTCCTTACACCTTCCCCTCAAACCATAATGAATCTGCTTCTTTACCTGATCACAAAGGTGAGTCTGATTACCACAAAGCCCTCCAGTTGAGTTTAGTGACAGTGGCATTGTATGGAGCCTAAAAAGTTTTGAACAATGAGGAATGTCTGATATCATCAGTTGGGAGTTACAGATTGATTTTGTTGTGTTTATTGTGGGATTAAAGTGTATTTATTGTACAGTACGTTTTCTTGCCTGTGGTTTGAAACTTTGTGTAATCTTTACACTTGTGTAATCTTGGTCTTTAACTTTTTTGTTTATGAATCACGATGTTAAAGTTAATATTCTTATCACATGCACAGATTTTTTTAGAGAATGTACTCAATGTGAATCAGACCTTATTTTGTTAAAGGATCTGAACTTTACAGCATCAGTTTCTCATTCCACTTTCAGGGAAAAAAAAGCCTTTGTCTGATCCCATTTCATATGGTAATGATGTCCTAATAGATTGTAAAAGAGATAGTATTTTACCAATAGAGAAATATTTCACTTCCCATGTTAGGTTTCAGTTTTGGGATGCAGTAAAGTTGAACAAATTACATCATAAACTAAATAATAAATACTAGTATTGTTTTGTTTTTTTCTCACTTCTTGAATTGACCTGATGAAAATGTTTTCAGTATGCCTTAATATGTTCATAAATTAATTCCTCAACTATTTTTCCTCCTTCCTGTAGTTTGGGGTTATGGGTTCCTGGCTGTGACCGTGATAAACTTGGCAGCTCTGATGGGTTTATTTCTGGTGCCTTTGACGAAAAAAACATATTTTCCAAAAGTCTTGACGTACTTCATTGGACTGGCCATTGGGACACTGTTTTCAAATGCTGTACTGCAACTTATCCCAGAGGTAAGTGTGAGTTACAGTGAGATTATTAGATGATGTATGACCTATAAACTGGCTTACAAAGGTTACAAAAACAGTCATAAAACATTTACTCATAATCTTCATGCATGCTGTCCTAATTCACTACTTTTTTTTAACCAGGCCCTTGGCTTAGATCCAAGAGATGACAACTATGTGCTCGACGTAGTTGGTATTTTTGGCGGATTTTACATTTTGTTCTTCACTGAACGAGTTTTAAAGATAGTACTGAAAGCAGATACAGAGGTAAGAGCTTAGACGTGTTTGGACGTTGTTCACTGGCACAGATTGAGCTGGTTTGTGGCCTAACCCAATGGTTCCACCCTGCAGCTCGGACACAGTCATTTCACACCTCTGCAGTCATCTGATGTTACCATCTCCACCAGCAATGACATAGTCATAAGCAACATCAGCGGTGACATCATTACAAACGACACTAATCTTGAAATGAACTCTATTAATGAAAAGTCCAACAATCCATGTGAGAGTCCTGCTGTTGAACAGGTAACACAAAATTCATTCATTTATAACTATAACACATAATTACCTTTACCTAATTGGGAGTTTCTGGCCAAAAATATCATTATCAGCCTTCCTATGTGCTTGTAAATCTCTCATCATGCTATGTTATCACCAAATATTGGATTCAATCTTTTGTTAGCTTGGTTTAATTTCGGGTGTTGCATTTCAGTTTTTGTATTTCTTTTTTGGTCGGTCATTTTATTTAGTCCAATGCGATAACATTAGCATTTTCAGGAAAAAGAAAATCCTCTCCAGGGCAAAGTTACTGGAACACAACATGAGGGTTAAACAAAGATAAACATGCACAATTATAAATCCTTATTGCTACACGAGTATTTCCCTGTTAGTACATGTTTACCAGATTCTCCAGATAAAAAAGTACAATAAATATTAGACTATAAAGATTATTGATTTACAGAAGCACATTATTGATCGGACATGCAGGCTTGCTCACTTAGAGATTTTGCTTTTAAAAAGTGAGGACAGTGGAATAAAAAAACAACACTGGCCAAATATGCCCGTATAGCACATATTTACATAGAACAACTATGAAAAAACAAGCTCTCACGTCTCACGCATGACACTGCGTTCCATTTTGTGTGAACGGCCTCGAACAAAGTATATTTTGTGTTCAATTTGTTCAGAATGCTTGCGCTTTACTAGCTTGTCGCTGGCTTAAAGGCGATGGGATGTCTAATATAAAGACTGTGGCGTGGATGATCACTGTCAGTGACGCCGTACATAACTTCATCGACGGTCTGGCCATCGGAGCGTCCTTCACAGTCTCTCTACTCACTGGGTTCAGCACCTCAATTGCCATCTTCTGTGAAGAGTTCCCTCATGAGCTGGGTAAAACTCAGGCATAGAGACCTATCATAAAAAATCATTTTGAATAGAGTTTTTAAGTCTCTTAATTTTCTTTCCGTCTCTCCGTAGGTGATTTTGTGATTCTGTTGAACTCGGGCATGAGTGTTGGTCAGGCTCTGTGTTTTAATTTGCTGTCATCGATGAGCTGTTATCTGGGTCTTGCGTTAGGGATCCTGCTGGGCAGCAGTTTTGCTCCAAATGCGATCTTTGCCATTGCTGGAGGAATGTTCCTCTACATCTCCCTTGCAGACATGGTGAGACATCTTACTTCTAACTGTGGAAAAATGAATAACAATAATGACTGCCTGACTGCACATCATCCCACTTAATAAAACTCAGCGTAAAACATGGGCATATGATTTGAATTTAAATCATTTTGATAATCTTAACCACAAATACAATGTACAAAACAGCTCGGCTGGGTCTGAAATAGCATCTGACAAAATAAGTAGGTA